>OY986974.1:19661722-19921998 GCA_963920575.1 Narthecium ossifragum
CCCGAGCGTCTCCTACCTACGATGCTCGTCGTCCACTTCAGCACCGGTGAACAAAATAAACCTAGGGAGAGGGAACGAGGATTGGGGAGAAGGGTTTAGGCCTCACCTGTGCTCCGTCGAGCGTCTTCTACGATGCTCGTCGTCCACAACAACACCGGTGAACAAAATAAACCTAGGGACAGGGAACGAGGGTTGGGTTATTAGATTCATTGGTGAACAAATAAACCTAGGGAGAGGAACGACGCATGGAGGGAACCCAAATTTTTCGTCCACGCGCTCCTTGTTGATCTATTTACGGCGTCCTAAATAGAGGCTGGTTAATGACGCAAAAACAGGGCTTGCATGGCATGAAACAAAGCCAAAGAAGGAAACATGAAACAGAGGATTGTTAAGTGAACCCATCCCTCGCACGCGCTCATTTTTGATCTATTTACGGCGTCCTAAATAGAGGCTGGTTAATGATGCAAAAACAGGGCTTGCATGGCATGAAACAAAGCCAAAGAAGAAAGATGGAAACAGAGGATTGTTAAGTGAACCCATCCCTCGCACGCGCTCATTTTTGATCTATTTACGGCGTCCTAAATAGAGGTTGGTTAATGATGCAAAAACAGGGCTTGCATGGCATGAAACAAAGCCAAAGAAGAAAACTGGAAACAGAGGATTGTTAAGTGAACCCATCCCTCGGATGCGGCTCTTGATTAAACAGGGGTTGCTGGTTGCTGCTTTAACTGAGGTTGCTGGTTGCTGCTTAAATAGAGGTTGCTCTTGATTAAACAGAGGTTGCTTAAACAATTCAAATTCAGATTTCAGATTCGCTTGTTATTGATAAAGATTTGAATGATTTATTCTTTGTGTAAAATTTTGATTTGTTCTACTACTTGAATGCATCGTTTACATATCTTATGACATACTGCAAATTTGCATTGCAACATTGTACCGTTCAGTCAAATGATTGTATCATAGTTGTTCCTGAATGATAAAATTTCTACTTTCCGAAAAAGATGCGTTTGGATTTTACTTTCAAAGAACATAAAAATGAGTTTTACATTGCTTTTAAGAAAGTGATTATACTTTCCCAGAAATTGTCTGTGAAAGTTGTCGTAGAGGCTTCATCTGCTTACTTGTCACGAACAAGAGTATTTGTAACAGAGTGACTCTTTGCTAATGATATACTTAAACCCCTGCAGCAGGTTTGATTTCTTAAGAAGATGAGGATGGCAAAGGTGCTCTAGCATGCAAGGGTTTTGGTACGGAAGTTGATATGGATTGATAGTTGATCAAACTGAGCGTTCTGGGTGTGAGGAGTCTAATTCTAGAGTTCCTGGTTGTAGGAAGCAATTAATTGCTAGAGGAGGAGGGGTTCGAGCTTGACCAAGTTCGTGGAAGAGAGAATATGATTAAGCTTAAGCTCGAGCTCTTCAAAGCTCGGCTCAAGCTTAAACTAGAGAATATGATTAAGCTTAAGTTTAAGCTTATGGAGCTCGAACTTGATCCCAGCTTAAGCTTAAACCTATTAAGCTCGACTCAAGCTTTGGAGTACTTGACGAGCTCGATCAAGTTCGAGCTCCATAAGAATTCAATCCCTTTTTATGGGTTCGAGCTAGGATCAAGCTTAAGCTTCATCATATTGGAGCTGGGCTTAATCGATCTTTAGCTTGAGCGATTAAAGCTCGGCTCGAACATAGTCCTAGTCCTTTACATCGATCATCGTGTAACTTGATGGATTGGTTGCTTCATAAATTTGATTAGGATCCAGTATGAGCTGTCATTTTGTTTGATTTGGAATAAGATTGATAATAGCTCGCGTTTGAATTTAAATAGGAATTAAATTTTCATGATGGGTCCAATCCGATTTAGAATTGGGTCTAATTATAAACCCACATTTTTCTCAATATAATGAAGAATAATTTGAGCCTTTTAACTTACCAGCAACAAACCCTTATGGGATGCAAAGAGTGTATGAACATCTTTAATATAAGTAACTTTAGCAAATTTGTATAAGAGTACAAACAGTGTCGTTTCTTATTGTGTTAGATCCTATTGAATATCCATGTGACCATGCAAGATAAAAAGATAAAAAGATTGTCATTATATTGTATACATTTTATAGCCAAATTAAACATTGTCATTAAAGATAAAATGTATATAACGTTTAATATTATCATCTAATGTGGCCACAAGCTGAATTGACATATAAGAATTTACTATTTCCTGGCAAGAATTAATGTTGCGGTGAAAGCGGTTTGAAATTGCGGCAATATTTCTAATCGCCGTAAAAGGTTTACTTCTTTTATGGCAATCTTTCCAATGGCCGTAACATATACAAACTATTTGCGACAATAAATCCATTTGCCACTAAATATTAAACCATTAAATTGCAACACATGAATTTGCCATAAAATGTTCTCACAATTTTCGGCAAGAATTAATATTGCCATGAAAGAAGTTTGAAATTGCGGCACTATTTCTAATTGCCGTAAATGTCTTACTTCTTTTATGGCAATATCTTTAATGGCCGTAAAATATACAAAGTATATGCGGCAATAAAATAATTTGCCACTACATATCAGAGTATTAAATGGCAACACATGAATTTGCCATAAAATGTTCCCACACTTTTCGGCAAGAATTAATATTGCCATGAAAGCAGTTTGAAATTGCGGCACTATTTCTAATTGCCGTGAACGTCTTACTTCTTTTATGGCAATATCTTTAATAGCCGTAAAATATACAAAATATATGCGGCAACAAAACAATTTGCCGCTACATATCAGAGTATTAAATGGCAACACATGAATTTGTTGTAAATATTCTCACATCTTCCGGCAAGAATTAATATTGCCATTAAAGTAGTTTCCAATTGCGGCAACATTTCTAGTTGCCGTCAAAGCCTTATTTCGTTTCTGGCAACATGTTCAATTGCCATAAAATATACACACTATAAATGGCAACAAATAACTTGCCGTTAAATATCATAGTATTATATGGCAACACATGGAATTGCCGTAAAATGTGTTGATAATTTCCGACAACAATTAATGTTGCCATTAAAGAGGTTACCAATTATGGCAATATTTCTAGTTGCCATAAAAATACATTTTGTATGGCAACTAGTTCATTGCCGTACATAGTTGCTGTAAAAGACGAGTGTTTATGGCAACGGTTGTGTTGCCGTTAATTGTTGCCACATAAAATGTATTTTCTTGTAGTGACTAAATTTATCTGTATACCCTTTACTGCTTTGTGGTGAACCGAGGGAGTCATGACCCTCGAGCGTGTTTAGTATAAATGGGCCGAATGTGTGCCCTTGTTCTGATGCTTGTTTATACTGTTTTATATATTGCATGTTTTCTTATGCATTAGAGGCATGATAGGCTAGGCGTGGGTTGGGGTTTGTCCCTAGTACTCCAGTATCATTTGCTAAGTGGTGGCTGTCGCTACCTCGTCATGGGTTGTCCTGCTTAGTAACCAGCATGGATAAGGGTGTTCTACATGTACTGAGGCTCTCCCTGTTGTGGCGGGAGGGGGTTACATGGACAGGAACCCTGGGGGTATCGATGGGATGTGGGTTCCCTGGTTAATCTTAGCTGTGATTTGGAGTCTGTGGGTTGTATTGCCTCTGTGGCTTTGAGTACAGAGAGATGGCTGTCATAACCACGGTAGTTTCGGCCAAGTGTGGAGATCCCGCTTGGAGAGGGGTGTCCTACTGGTAGCGTCATGTCCACCCTGTGTCAGGGACTGTCGGAGGTGGTCCATCCTTGAACAGTGGCTGTCGGAGGGACGTACTTGGGACAGGTATTCTTCGGGTTAGTGACGGGATTTATGGGGTCCTTGGCAGGCCTCAGTACATGGCACAGAGTTAGTACGGTTGGTGTCACCTTCCCTGTGTGTGTCGTAGAGTAGAACCCTGCTGAGCTTTTGCTCATTCCTACCTGGACCGTGGTGTTTGCAGGTGCAGGTGCCAGCTCTTCTGTTGTGGGCCCCCATTGTTCGTCCTGCGACAGCGCGTCATCGTCCGACCATGTTTGAGGGCCAGGATGGCTTTTGCTCTGCTTTTGCGGAGACTCCAGAGGATGTAATTTCTTTTTGTTGACTGATTTATGTAAATATTGTTGTAACTCTGATGTGTATACAGTTTTGGTTTAGTAATTGTTAGAATTGCTTCTGTTTTCTGTTTTGCCTTTAGTTGTTTTCGCCGGTTGGTTGTCAGTAGATGTAGGCTCCCCCCCTCGTGTCCCGATCAGGATGGATTTTTTTGGCCGGGCGCGACAAGAGAAGAGGAGGCGGTGGAAATGGAGGTGAGGAGGCAGTGGAAAGGAGGAAAGATGAGAAAATAAGGGAGAAGATTGGAAAGGGAGAAGAGAAGAAGAGGTAGTGGAGAGGGAAAAGAGAATATGGCGGGAGGCGATGAGTTGCAGCAGAGGAAAAACAAGATGGCCATGCCACGTCCATGGGATGGGAGGTCATTGCATGGGAGGGGTAAGATGGGGATTAACATGGTTTGGGGTCCTCTGTTGCAAAAAAACAGTGGGAGGTTCTGCCAAATGTCATAAGGATTTGATTGATCCGACCATGACATAAACAAATACACAATGACTCACCAATTGTCTATAAAGAAAAAGATGTGTGTAAATGACCAGCAGGCATGTGTATTGCACTTGTCGAGCACTTTATTATTTCCTGCATGAGTTGGCTGAGTACACAAATAACATGTGCTTAGATACTTTGTGGGTTAACGGGTCCACTGGTTTGATCATTCACCTGCAAGCTCGGGCAATGACCCTTCGATAGTTGCGGTGGAAGGGGATCCAAAGCCCAACCGACTTGAGTGTAGTCGGAACAGGAGACCAATGAATGAGGACATTGTTTGGAGCCGCTGCTTTGGTCGAAGTCGATGGAGAAGAGCATTGGAACTATAGTGGCGAAGTTTGGGACAGCGGCCATGATGAAGTAAAAGAAGAAAAGGTGAGGGGAGCTTTGCTTTTTGGCAGTGAATCCTGGATCTGAAATGGCTCGGCATCAACAGGTTCCCAGTGAAGCTTCATTGGCGATGAGGACGGTAATGAGATGCCGGCGTCAGGGAAGATGGCGACGGTGCTTGGTTGGCGGTCGATCTGGTCGAGGGGGCTAGGAAGAAGGGCGACATGGTCGACGATCATAGGAGGTGGAGGGCAACGAGCTTGGTGCCCGACGGCATCGTTGACGACAGTGACAGGGGGCGGCGCTAAGAAGGAAGAGAAGGTGAGGGTGAAGTCGGAGGTGATACGGTGGAGGACGAGGGTGTCGAGGGGCAAGAGGAGAGAGGGAAGGTGCGGCGGTGTTCGACAACCAAGGAGCGACGACCGACAATTGGCTCTGGTCGGGTTACCGACAATGGTAGTCCGAGCGCAGAAGATGGAGACGCCGAGGTAGCTAGGGAGGAGGAGGAGGCGCCAGAGAGAGAGATGAGGGAGGAAGGGGCGGCTGGGGGTGAAGGAGGTAGAGGTGTGGGTTCTTGGCGAAGCGGCTTGGCGTGGACGGGGTCGATGATTTCGAGGGAGAGCTCACCGGCAAGGGCTCGGAGATTGGTAATGGTAGAGATGACGGGGAGAACTTAATGACAATAATATGAGAATGAGCAAGAGAGGTGTGGTTGAGGCTGGTTGGGCTTGGAGCTTGGCGGCATCGAGAGGAAAAGAAAGGAGATGAGAGAGTGGGTTGGCGGCGATCGGTGGTTAAGAGCCGACGGATGGAGATGGAGAGGTTGATGGCTTGATGGTTTTGGCATGCGAATGAAAATAGATCGATAGTTTTGGCTTGCATCAAACCAGTGGACCTGTTAACCCATTCATATAAATAATCTAAACAAATCAGCACTCAACTATTTGCCAACTCAGCTAGCCAAGAATGATAAACGACACTGGCCAACTTGGCATGTGCAAGAATAATAAATAGGCAGGAAATGTCCGAACTCCAAAGTTGGACGCTATCCATCAATACCTACCTACCATCCGCAATTGGCACATCCAAATCAGGTAAGGCTTTGATTCACACCTCCAACACATATAAAAATACTCGCCAACTTGATTTGATTGACCCCACCATGTCATAAACAAGGAATGACCATCTATAATTTATCTTGGCAATCAAGCTCGTGCTTTAATAGTGAAGGAAACTAATACCGTAATTAAATAGGCTGGAAATATAAAAAAAAAATGATTTGTGCACATGTCACGTGGGCATGTGCATTTCACATGTATATGAATCGGTGGCTGTGCTACCGATTCATATACATGCCTATCGGTAGTAGGCTACCGATAGTTATGTATCGGGAGTAGCACACTATCGATAGGTTGTACATGTCTATCGGTACCGATAGACATGTATACGAATCAGTAAGACAGCTACCGATTCAATAATGTGAAGTGCACATGCCATGGCATGTGCACCAATCAGCGCTAAAAAAAAATCAACGATTGGCACATCAAGATTTTGTCTGACACCCCAGAAACATCTATCCATAATGTGAACCCCAAGGTCTGGCCTAGCCCGATCCACACGTACCAAAATAAGAAGATAAAGATAAACTAAATCCAACAGCATAACAAAACATAATAACTTGGCCTAAAAAACCCAACAAAAAAGGAATAAGAGGAGAAAACGGAATTTTAGAGGATGAATTTGAATCCATAAAATGGAGAACTCAAGCATCAACGGGTTAGATTCCTAAGTAAATATTGAAGTAACAAATAGCTAGGGAAGTAAATATTGGGAACCCAAATCTCACCCTTTCCGATAAAAAATTTTAGAGCAACAAATAGTGAAGTAAAAGTTGGGAGCCCAAACCTCTAGTCGAGCCAGAAGATCGAATTAAGCCCCAAAGTATCAACGGGTTAGAGTCCACTCATAGGAAGAGTCTGCTAATGTGAGGTTGGTTGGGTTGGTCTACTAGGAGGCGGGCATGAGCCCGAGTTAGTGTGTGAGCCAGGTTGCACTTGAGCTGGCACTGGGTGGCGAGCATGCCTGCGTGCATGAAGGCGGGGCATGGGTGGACAGTAGGGTCCCATTTGATTCGGGGTTAAGGGGAATAGTGTTAATAGGATTGGGGTAAAAAAGTGGGGATAAGAAATGTGGGTAAATTTAATCCACTTTTGACGTTTGGCTCAGAAACATAGGTAAGTTTGTGGGTTAAGTTTAGGATAAAGATAAGAAGTATAAAGTGTATAAAATATATATTATTATAATAGTGGGTAAGCTATTGGGTTAAGGTTATAATATTTGAATTAATTATTATGTTAATTCAAATGTTTGCAAGTAAAGTGTATAAAATGTTCTTTTTTTTTAAAAGACGAGCCCGAAGGCTGGGGAACATTAACTGGACAATCCCTTGAATAGGATCACCATACTCAGGAGCCAAATGTAGCTCCTGATTATTAGCAGAAAAAGAATTAGCAATAATCCGTGCTTGACGGGCAACCCAGTCCGCTCTTTCATTATCCTCACGAGGAATGGAAAGCATCCTCACACTCGGAACCTGGTCAATCTTCCACCAGATATCATGCAACATCGGGATTATAGAGGATGACGCGGGCATCCTCCCCTCCACCAAAGCCACAGCCGCCGAGGAGTCGCATTCAATTATCAAGTCCCTCGCACCCCGATGCATGCCCTCCATTAGCCCAAGACGAATAGCAGCTATCTCCCCATACAAAATCCCATCTGGCGCATCCGATAGTGTATCAGAAACATACCAAGCAATGGTATCTTCATCCTCCAAGCACACAGCCCCCAACCCTATATATGCAGAGACCATATCCATAGAAGCATCGACCTGGATCACAGTCCCCTTGCCATCCCTTCTGTCCCGCTGGGCACCTGGCCGGTGATCAAGAAGATGGAACTCCCTTGCCAGCCATTTGCTTCTCCTCGCCACCTGCCCAACATCAAACGACACATCCTGATAGAGCAGCTCACATCTAGCCTTCTAGATAGCCCACAAGCCATAAGCGATCACTGTCTTCAATAGTCTCCGCTGCTCATCCTTGGTGCTACTTCTCAACACCTCCCAACATCTATTCAGACTCCATGCCTGGAGATCAATTACGGATCCACCTAGCAGCCTCTCCCAAACTTGACGTGAAGCAGGACAGGCCACGAGTAAATGATCCAGCGTCTCCATCTCCTCCTGGCATCGCAGACATCTCCCAGCTTCAAGAACCCTGGCAGCCACCAACGTGGCCATCGTCGGAAGCTTCTCATGCATCAACTGCCAAAGGAAGAGTCGAACCTGAGGTTCAGCCGGTGCCTTCCACACCGACCACCACCATCGGCGAAGACCCTCCTCCTGTGATTTCATCTGGTGAGATGCCTCCAAAAACTCATAACATGATGCCGTAGTGACCTCCCCTGTCGCCGACCAAACCCAACGAGCCTTATCTACCATCTCCGGTGATGCAGGACCAATCGCAACGATCATTTCTACCAGATCCCAGTGAAACAGAGGCCTCAACCGTTCCACATCCCATGACCCATTAGCAGACTGGAAACTCCTGACCCATAGCCGGTCGGACATCACCGTCGTATCCGCCAGCAACGGCCAAGCTTGCGCCGGCCCACTACCTACCCACCAGTCCTCTAGGCACCCAAGATCGCTTTCCCATCCTGGCAACCACTGCAAACCCAACTGGAGCTTCCCAATCGCCCCACATGTTGCCCGCCATAGGGAAGAGCAACGGTTTGGAGGAGATGAAGTGGGGAGCTTGCCCTCCCATCCGTACTTCCCCTGAGCAACCTTGGTCCATACAGTAGCATCTGGTTCTAGCAACAGAGCTGCCCACTTCATCCTCATCGCGTCCCGCCATACCCGCAGCTTCTTCAACCCCAAACCACCCCATGACTTTGGCTGAGAGACCTTGTCCCATGCAACAATGGAGACACCCCCCATCGCCTGCTCCAAAGAAACTGATGGACGAAGGTTTCAATCTTGCCCAAGATAGTTGTCAGAACCGGGTACG
The DNA here is from genome assembly GCA_963920575.1 of Narthecium ossifragum. Classification (NCBI taxonomy): domain Eukaryota; kingdom Viridiplantae; phylum Streptophyta; class Magnoliopsida; order Dioscoreales; family Nartheciaceae; genus Narthecium; species Narthecium ossifragum. The sequence continues at coordinate 19,670,716 of OY986974.1, forward strand.
CCATCATATGGAAAACGTGGAGCGACTGCAAGACGCTCTGTACCAACACCACCCGGGCTGCTGATGCGAGCTTCCTAGCATTCCAAGAACAGAGCCTTCTTTGCATCTCTTCAAGCAAGAAATTAAAGTCTGGCCTTTTGAGCTTCTCTACCTTCAATGGAATTCCCAGATACTGCCAGGACCCCAGCTTTTCTGAAATACATGTTCTTGTTGTCAAACGCCGTCGTCTTTGTAATGATGTCTTCGTCGAGAATTTGATACTCGACTTCTCCACATTCATCTCCAACCCAGAGAGGGCCTGGAATCGCTTCAAAACATTCATCAGTTTAAGCGCTTCCTCCATATTTGCACTGGAGAAAAAAATGCAGTCATCAGCGTATAACAAGTGGCTCAATCTGAAATTATTCTTGGCAAAAATAAATCCTTCCAGGGCGAACAATGGCAGCTCTAGAAGTCTTGACAAAACCTCTTGGCAAAGAATAAACAAGTAGGGGGACAGGGGGTCCCTGATGTGCTGTCGCAGGCACTCAAAAATAAGACCAATACTCTTTAAGATAAATGTAGTAGTGCGAGTACGAGTCGATCCCAAGAAGAGTGTTTAGCCTAGTTTTGTGCTTAGTGAACAAAGATGGGGGGTTTTAAACGTGAGTAAAACAGTAAAAAAATAATCTAAAGCGAAGAATTGAATTTAATCAAGAGAACAAACCTTGGTCTGAGTCAACATCCACCATCGGAATCCAACAACTGATCATCGATGCAAGTATATATCAATTCATACCATGAATATTCACCGTTCGACTTAACTTCGAATCTCTACTCAATCTTAGTTAATTAGAAACAAGCGATCCAATTAACCCTAACTACTAAACAACCTAAGACAAGCGCTGTAGATTTAATTTAGTAGCAGTCTTAAGAATAGGGAGATCGATGAAGCTAAACAACACAAGCACAAACGGTTGCATTTAATCTAGTCGAATATTCTTCCTAAGATCTATTAATCTCTGAAATGCAGTAAATCAATAGATCCTAGTTGCTTCGCAAATTAGAGGGATCAAATAATTACGGATTTTATATCCAACCTAGCAGTAGATCGCAATGAATAATATACTAGTAGGCCTCCTAGTAATTAGACAAGACAATCATGAAAATTAAATCTCAGAAGAACATCCAATACCCAAGTATAAACTGAACAAGAAAAATAGATTAGATCTCACAGTTTCATTGATTCCGAGGTTTCAGTCTCCTCGACCAAGGATCAAGATTTAGCCACACAGGGCCACGAATAAAAGAGAAAAGAAAAGATGAAGGAGAAGAAGATTCACGTATGAAAGGGAGAGGGGAGAAGATCCGTCCACCAGCCCTAGAGAGGTCTCTATATCAGAGAATAGAATAGAGGGAAAGAGAGGACGGGGGAGAGAGATTGCTGGCCTCCTCTCCCTTCCTTATCTATCCCTCCCAGCAACTTTCCTAAAGTATCCACCCTTTCTTCCATTAACCACATGCCCATCCCACTAATCAAGGAAAGATTATTGTCAAATAAACTCCTAATATAACTAGGAAATGTGGTGCTCCCAGCTGGGATCTTCATGAATCAAATCTGGACTCCTCCAAAAATGAATCTCGTCCAACCCAAGTGCAGGTGCAGCAATTCCGATTCTGATGCCTTCTTCAATTTTTCTGTCTTTATACAGCCTGAATCAGCAAAAACTCAAAACATCAAAGTTGTAGAGCTCTTTCTTATCTTTCCATCGCATACTGGATCATCCCAATCGGAGCACGTATGAAAACGTTATGCCCAGATTACTAACTGCTGTCAAAACTGTCCAGAATTGTTCATTTGGCCTCGTTTTGCACTTTAGGTCTTCAATTGCATCCTAAATCAAAATATAAGAATAATGAGTATATTTAGGCACAAAATAAGTACAGAAGACTAAACATTAAGGAATAAAAATATGACATTTGGCATTCTCATCAATCCCCTTGCCGCAGACCCCTATTAGCCCCAAACAGCCCACAGACCCGGCCATTCAGAATAAGTGAAAACCTGGGAGTCTAAACACGCTGTAAAACCCAACCAATCCAACGATCAGGGAAGCACATCTAGCGAAGAACTCGCTCAAGAAAATCCCAGTGAACGGAGTCATATGCAGCCTTCAAATCCACCTTCACCGCCATCAATGATTGATTTTTGGGAGCTATTCTCATGCAATGCATCATCTCCTGGGTAGCACTAAGATTATCGAAGATCGACAGCCCAGCAATAAATGCCGATGGGTTGGGACTAACCAATCCATCCAGGAGCGGCTTCAAACGATTCACCAAGATGGTAGAGATCAATTTGTAACTTACGTTGCAGAGGCTTATTGGCCGATAATCCTTGACCCTCCTCGGATTTTGGACTTTAGGAATAAATGTAATAAACGTATCATTCCAGTGCGGCGGCAACGTCCCGAATGAGAAAAAAACCTTTATCAGCAAAGATATCTCAGGGCCGACGATATCCCAGTGATGGACATAGAATTCTGAAGGCAGACCATCTGGACCTGGGCATTTGAAGTTCCCCAATTGATGCAGTGCACAACTAATCTCTGTGTCAGTCACTTCCTCAACCAGTGATGAGGCAGCCGCTTTGAAAATTGCCGGGAGTGGCGGCAATTCCACCTCCCTTCTCCGTCGTTGTCCCTGCCAAAGGTCCTTGTAGTGAGCGATAAAGGTATCAACTATCTCCTCCTGTGTAGAAACAGTAATACCATCAGCATTAATTACGTCAGCAATTCTAGATCTGTTACCTAGCTTTGACAAGGACCGGTGGAAGAAACGAGTGTTACGATCCCCATCCATCAGCCACGAAGTTCTCTTATGCTGAGCAGAAAATGTATCATGTAGTTTGGTTAGCGCCACATGCTGATGCTCCATGGATCTCATCCGAACCTCATCCTCTTGTGTCAGTAAGCCGGCCTCCTCCAAAAGATACAAACTGTCCAAGTGTTGAAGTAGAACATGTTGGGAATTTACCAAATCAAACTCGTCCGTCCTACTCCATTTCTTCACAACCCTTTTAACCTCTTTGAGCCGCCCAGCCACTTGAAACTGTAGGGAACCTCTGCGATGCCGCTTGAAGGCCCTGGATACCACCTCCTGAAATTGTGTGGTGCGCAACCAGAACTGCTACATGCGGAGCGTAGTGGGACCATGCAACTCCCTCTGAGGGACAAGGTCAAGTAGCAAAGCACGATGGTCAGAGGCAAACTTTCGGAGGTGCTGGATCTGTGCATGAGGGAACCATTCTCGCCAAGAGGAATTGCAGATACCCCTATCCAGTCTTTCCAACCGCCTAGAATGGCCTAACTGACCATTAGACCAGGTAAAAGATGGACCCCGAAACCCCACGTCTATTAGATCATCATTAGCAATGAAAGAGAGAAAATCCCTAACTGCTTTATTGTAGGTAAAAGGAATACAACCTCTTCTCTCTGAAGGCGCCGCCACAATATTGAAATCTCCTACCATCAGATGTGGCCACCCAAGGGCATTGACCTTCCTCAAACTGTCCCATAAAGCCTCCCTCCCTGCACTTGTCCGAGCAGCATACACAACAGATATAAACCATTGGCCAACCTCGTCAGATGTAACCACTCCATGTAAAACCTGCTCCGAGAAGTGAGAGAATGAGATATCCCCCAATCCCACTCTCCATACTGCCAATATAACCCCCCCCCCCCCCCCCCCCCGGTTGACCTTGTGAGGGCAACAAATAGGACTGCCAAGCCAAGCCTAGCCTCTGATGAACGAACCACATCTGCTCTTCCACAACAACTGCCTCCAACATGAACAACATATCAAGATTGTAATCAGACAAAAGCCGATGACAAGAATCGACGACCCTCTTCGGGCCCAGCCTGTGGCAGTTCTAGGTAAGGGAACGGACCATGATAACCTTAGATAGGGAATGGCCCCGTAGCCGAGGCCTCCGCCCTGGGACGCTTACCTCCCACTCCTGAAACAGGGCCAACGTCCTCCATTTGAGTATCTGGCTCAGCAACCGCTCCACGACCAACCGGTGTGAACTCCGGTGGAATTTCCCTATCCTCAGCCAACCCGGTGCCATCCATAAGCAGAAGAGGCTTGGGTTGAAGGGCAGAGACAAGCTGCTCCACCCCTGCTGCATGACGGCCTAGCATCTTGATAAGACGTGAAAAGTGCACAAATCACCCTTTTAACTAGGTCTCGTTAGTCTCCGAGCAATGCTATTTTGATTGTCTTTTCCCCATTTCAGGCTTAAAGACCCTCAACGAAGATTAGATCAAGTTTGGTGCTAAAACGAACAAATAAAGAACCTGCTAGGAGCAAAAGAGCAAAGGAGCAAAGATGAACCATCTTTGACATCAAAACTGTACCTGTTCAAGACGAACCAGATGATGTACCATATATGGTTGGAAAGCTCTTGAAGTCTAGATTCCAGAACTTTTTACGGTTCGTGATTTGGAGTTTCCTAGAGGAAGATATGCTATTTTTAGTACAGAGGTGCAGAAGAAGCAGTTACGGAAAACAAGATCGATCTCATCCAAAAGGAGATCGATCTCCTTGGGCGCTGCGGGAAAAATAGAAGGAAATTGACTAGTCCGAGTTAGGGTTTGTCTTAGGCTATAAATAGCCTTATTTGGGGGCGTTTTGGCAGCCTTCCATAGCCGAATTTTTGTCATATCTTAAGGTTTCTCTTAGTTTCTTTTCCAAAAATTAGGTTAGATCTTTGGTGGAAGATCCATGGGTGGAGCGCGGCGACAACCTTCATCGACGGATCTCCTTCCTAAGATGAGTAACTAATCTCTAGCCTAGGGATTTCTATGATGTAATAGCGAATCTTTCTAGGTTTTTCCTATGGATCAGAGCATGTACTTTATGATGGTTTAATGGATAGATTTCATATTTTATATATCTATTGGTAATCTTTCTTATGGTGAATGGATTGTTTGCTCTTTGTGCCCTAATTTCGGTCTGTCTTGTCTCGGTTTTTCCGTGGGTATACAGCCGGATTTTGTGAAAACTCAAAACATAAAAGTTGTAGATCTTTGTCTTAGCTTTCCAACGAATCTTGAATCGTCTCATTTCGAGTTCGGATGTGAAAGTTACGCTGAGATTACGCTCGCTGGTTTTGAGCATTGCATGTTAGAGGCTAGGATTCGGACTTGTTCAAGTTGCTTTCATGCTAGAACCATGTTAGATCTTTGGATTGGATTCTAAACCCTAGCTTATGATTGTAGGAGTGCTAGAACCACTGCCTTAATGCTAGAACCATTAAGACCTATGATTGTAACCTACGATTCATTCTTTATCTTTATCGATTAGGCGATCTCAAAGTGCTAGAACCACTTTGATTATTTTCATACCAATTATCCGCTGATTTGTTCTTCATTCCGACATAGGCTTCTAATGAATCTACGTTGAGTGATAGTGGACCTAGCCGATCTTCTATCAACCCTAGAAAACCATCTTGAACTTATTGAATTGCTTTTATCCTAGGAAGACCTAGTTAGTTCTTTATTACTGATTAGAAATCTCTTGGCCGTTTATCCTATTATTATTCAGTTGAGTTTAATTTGAGTTAAGAGTAGTTTAAAAACCCAAAATCATTTCCTTTATCAATCTTTTGATTTAGAACTATACGAGGTAATTATACTTAACACTTCTTTTCCCTGTGGACCGACTCGGACTCATTGCTATCTACCCATAAAGTAGTTAGTTAGTGATTCGGATTATAAATTTCTAATTTTGGCGTTCTTGTTAAGACCACGACACTTTTCAAGGCGTATCAGAATTTTGGCGCCGTTGCCGGGGAATTAATTAGGGTTTTAAGTTGTTTACTTAGTGTAGTTGCTTCCAACTAGTTGTTTCGTTTGTTCTTATTTATTTATCAAAAAAAAAATGAAAATCATAAAAAAAAATTAAAATTTAAAAATACAAAAATAGAATTTGTGCTAATATTTCTATATCTTTGTGTTGATAGAAGACACCACCGTGCGAGATTTGACAACATCTAAGCGACGACGGGCGTCTCATTCTTGGACCATCCACTGTAACGTATTTCTATCTTTTTGGTGTGATCCTTGATTGATATACATGGCCGATAAGTATATGCCACCGGGTGATGCATTGAATGATTATTGTTTACAATCTAGTTATGCACCCGCTTATGTTAACGACACATATGATTGTTCAAATCCGCCTTATGATTTGCATGCATACTCTTGTGATCCGAATTTGAGTAGTCATCCATACCATGATTGGCAATCCCAAGGTTACTATCCTCCCAATGTTCAACTACAAGATATGAGTATACCAGACCAATACTTTGCACCTAGTTTTGAACCGTCTTATTTTTCTCAAATACAATACTCACCACCCCAACATTGGTATGAGCCATCCCTTCCCCTTGCACCACAACCACAAATAGATCCAGCTGTAAAGGAAAGGATTCTTAAAGCTTTAGAGACTTTTGAGGAACTAACACCAATCCTACATTCTCATTCACAATTATTAGCCAATATGGAAGCCCGAATTAGACAACTAGCTTCTTTGATGGATTCAAATGATGATGAGGCTGATGAGTGTGGGAATGAGTCGATACTTCCTAGTTCTAATGATGATACTTGTGATAGCCAAGTTGCCAATGTTAGTGACACATGCACTTATGAGATTCCTAATGAGACTTCACTTGTTCATGATGAGTCGAATGATGTTTCGCCGGTGTGTGATAATATTATTGATGATTTCTGGTCGGCGGCACATATTAAATGGTTGAATGGACAACTGCCTCATATTGTTCATGATGATGATGATAGTGATGAAAGCATGTGTGACTTAGAGCCTCCTACGATTAATGATGATGTTGATAATGCTTATCCGGTTAATGATTTTGAGGCATGTGATGGTGGTATAGTTTATGATAACTCACCGGTTTCCGATGAAAAAATTAATGATGATGTTAATAAAGAGATATTACCCGCATTTGATGTCATTGATATGTTTCATGAGGACTTACCGGTGTTTGAGTATGCTATTGATGATAATGTTCAGGATAATAAGTCATTACCGGTGAATGATATGTTTAATGATAATGAGTCTGTACTTGAGGCATCATATGCGAGTGATATTTTACCGATTTTTGATGATTATGGTGATGAAAGTACATATAATGATAAGTTACCGGTCTTTGACGTGTCGGATGATGATGGTGTTTTGCTTTGTTTAAATGATAACGATGAATCTAGTGATATTAGCCAGATCTTTCATAGAAAATCTCAATTTGAGCTTTTACCATTCATGCCATCCACACTAGTGGAACATTCTGGGAGGTTAGACCTTGTGTCGATTAGAGACCATGCCAATTTTTATCGAAACTTCATCGAAGATCTTATGCCGACTTCTCGTCCTTCTAGAACTTTGTTTGCTACGGACATTCCCTTTTTCTTTGACGAAGCTTGTTTGCATGGCTTTACCCTTCTTCGGACCATGTATTTCTTTACCTCAAATCATCGACCTCCAAAAGACCACTTGAGGATGGATCTTTTTATTGAAATTCATGGCTTGAAGGATGACAATTGGCCCATGATTAAAACTTTTACTGAATTGTTTGCCATGAATCCTTCTTTATTCTTTGATAAAACATGTTTGCACCTCCTCGCCATTCTTAGGAACATGTATTTCTTTACTTTCACCCATCGACCACCAAAAGCCTATTTGATGATGGACCAATTTACTAATTCACATGATTTGCAGGATGATGATCGACCATTGGCTAAAATTTTTAATGATTTATTTGCCATGGACCATCTGTTCTTCATTAATAAATCATGTCTGCATGTTTTCTCTATTCTTAAATCTATGTATTTCTTTACTTGGAACCATCGGCCACCCAAATTCAGTTTTGATCTTTATAACATAACGTCGAGCGGAAGACGATAAACCGAGCACTTGCTGGGAGGACCCAGTTTTAGGAGTTCTTTTTAATTTTTAGGATTTTCCTTAATTTTTAGGATTTTTCCATGATTTTGTTTCCAGTTTTCCATTTTTCCCCGGATTTCCCTTATTTTTCCCGAGTTTTTCTCTCTCCTTCTCGTCGCGGCTCACCAGGGAGCCATGGGCTCGTCGTCCCGGCTCGTCCCCGAGCCGTCACCACCCACCGCCCGTCGCCGTCTCTCCGACCATCCCCGTCCCTCAAAACTACCACCTACATCACCGCCATCTTCTCCTCTACCTCCTAACAACCTCGTCTTCCCTTAACATCACCTCCTCCGACGCCGGTGAGTCTCCCCTGTTTCACCGGCCATATCCGATCCCCTCCTCCATGGCTTCCCACCACCTCTAACCACCTCCAGAACCTTCCTCTGGCTGTCACGAATCTTCGTCCACCCTCAAAACTCAAGCTTGCAGCTCGGATCGCCGGCGTCCACTCCCGACGATCTCCCACCGCGCCGGCTATCTTCTATCCACATCCTGGAACTCTTATTTTGAAATTAAATCCCATAGGTGAGTTCCTTAGGCCTCCACGATCCTTCCTCGATCCTTGCCAACCTCGATTGAAGCTCCGACCGCCGAATTCCAACTCCGGCCATCTTCCTCAAAGCCGTCCACCGCCGTTCCGTCGTCTGGAGGCCACTATGCTTCGATCAGAATTCACCAGTAAAGTCCTTGGCCCTCGACGATTCTATCCCAGCCCTTCCCGTCCTCCGGCGACGACGTTTCACCGTCGATCCGCCGCCGGTGAGTTCTCAGCCGTCCGATTGCTGATGGACGCTATCCATATACTCCAAAGCCCAGTTTTCCGATCAGACGGTCGCGATCATCAATCAGGACAATATTATTGATGCTGAATATTTTTGGTGTTGTGCATGGATGATTTAATGTATTTTAATGTCTATATTTTAAATTATGTGGAAGAATGATTGTATAGGCTACATATTCAAGAAATACAAAGGAGACTATGCCGAAATTTTTAATAATGTATATGCCTTTTTGCTATTAATGATATATTTTCCATTTATTCTACTTCATTTTTCTTTGGAAATGTATTTTTATGGCAGGTGTTCCTTTGTACATTGCTCATGGGCGGATATTTATACCAAATATAGATCGTATTTTCTAGAGACATGCATTTTGTCGGTGGCGATGTTTCCGTTGTGTGGGCGAGGTGGTGATTATAATGCGGAAGACGACTATTCTGACACGATCTTATGGTGATCTCTACCCTTTATACATTGCTTTATTTTTATGACTTAATGTAATTGAGGACAATTACATTTAAGTTGGGGGGTAGAATTCTTAGGGAATTCATGTCTATTATACATCCCTTAAAACATGTCAAAAGAATGACATTATGATTTTTATTGATAAAGATGCATGATTTAGAAATCTATTCGATGATTTGTTCGGAAATTCATATGTCATATAAAGTCTAGCAAATTTAGCTATGCATGGCATTATCTCTATACTTTAACACTTTTACCATGATTTAGGGATAACATGACATATCTTATCGCACTAAGCACTTTCACATGTGGATGAGTTGAAATTAGATTCTGAGCCTAAGACTGGGATAGATTTACTGTTCTCTGTCATGTCACAGAAGATACATGAACACATGCAATTTTCTGTTCACAAAAAGTATCTGTCTGAAAGTGTAGGGTTTTCAACTTAGTAACCGGGCAGTGTGCCTAACCAGCGTGCTGTTCGCGTAAAACAGTTGAATTACCTGGAAAAAAAAAGAAAAAGAAAAAAAAGAGAAATGAGAAAAAAAAAAAGGATTTCATACCTAGTAACCGGGCAGGGTGCCTAACCAACATGTTGTTCGCGTAAAACGGTTGAATTTCCTAAAGAAAAAAAAAGTATGTGTCTGAAAAAAAAAGAACAAATATTGTTATGTGATAGTGGAAAATATGTGCATGTTTAGAATGTTGATCTTGAACAGTTGAATGCTTGGATATAATGGAGACTCTGATGCATGTGGAACTTTATTCACACACTGGAGTGTTAAGGTTATTCTTGAATTATGATTAAATATGTTGAAGTATTAGAAGTGTGTTATGACATGCTTGTATTTACTCTACTTTTATGTGTCTGTAAATTAAAGAATACATTCATGAATATTATTTCTATTTGATGCATTAGAGTTAATGAATATTATAATTGAGTTCTGATGATATGTCAAGGGGATGTATAGATGTTTGTGGGTATCATCACTGGAAACCCTCAGGAGACTATAACTCCTCCACTGGGGCCACCCAGGGGTTTAAAGGTTTGTTACACATGCTAAGTGTAATCGTGAGACCTACGAAAGTGGCTAGTTAGGTTTACTGCTTTATGTTTATTTTTATCTTGCTTTGCTCGAGGACTAGCAAAGATCAAGTTGGGGGGTGTGATAAGATTCATTAAATATTTATTTGGAATTTTCAGAATTTAAGTTGATATTTATAATACAAAATTTTTTTTAATACAACATAAAACAAAATATTAAATTTTTTAAATTAACTATTTAAAATTTAATTTATTTATAAAATATTTCAACATATAAATTAAATATTTGTTTTTAAATTGAGATCGAGAACTAGCAAAATTCTGACACGCCTTGAAAAGTGTCGTTACCTTAACAAGGACGCCAAAATTACAAATTTATAATCAAACTACTAACTAACTACTTTATGGATAGATAGTAGCAAGTCCGAGTCGAATCCACAGGGAACTAATGGTTTAAGTCGTATACTAGGTATAATTCCTAACAAGGAGTTGGGAAAAAGATAATCTTTTGGGTTTTTATCTAGAACTAAACAAATACGAAAAGAGTACTAATAGATAAGATAATGCCAAGGAACTCTAATCAATAATAAAGAACTTACTAGGTATTCCTAAGATAAGAGCAGATAAATCAACTTAGATGATTTCATATAGTCGATAGGTGAATGGCTAGAATTCCTACCGCTCAACGAAGACGTCGGGGATAATATCAAGAATGGATATTGGTAAATAATCAATATGGTTCTAGCACCTTGAGATCGCCTACTAGAATCTATCAAGGATTAGAGTTAACCTAGTGGTTCTGGCACTAGCATTGTGGTTCTAGCACATACGAAATCCCTAATCTCGAATAATAATGAATAATGGATTAAGAAGCGGTCATAATGGTTCTAGCATTATGTGTAATGGTCCTAGCATTACAAGGCCTTTAATCACGAGAAGGAAATCCTCACATCCATGGTCCTATCATAGACGTTTGACGAGAATCCCTAATCTCAAGCCCTAACATGCACAAGACCTAAATCTAAGGCATATAGGAACAAATCATTCATCTAACATATAATAATAATCACACCAATAGATAAGAACATAAAAACAATCCATTCAATCATCAAACGTATGATTTACAACTCATAATCTATAGAAAACCCTAATAAATAACTTTACTACATCGTAGAATCCCAAAGCTAGGGTTTAGGTACTCATCTTAAGAAGAGGACACCTTGATGAAGGTTGTTGAAGCCATCCATCCATGGATCTTCTCCCAAAGATCTAACCTAATTTGTGTAAAAGAAACTAAGAGAAACCCTAAGAGATGATCAAAATTCGGCCATGGAAGGCTGCCAAAACGCCCCCAAAGAAGGCTATTTATAGCCTAAGACAAACCCTAACTCGGATTAGTCAATTTCCTTCTATTTTTCCCGCAGCGCCCAAGGAGATCGATCTCCTTTTGGATGAGATCGATCTTGTTTTCCGTAACTGCTTCTTCTGCACCTCTGTACTAAAAATAGCATATCTTCCTCTAGGAAACTCCAAATCACGAAACGTAAAAAGTTCTGGAATCTAGACTTCAAAAGCTTTCCAACCATGTATAGCACATCATCTGGTTCTTCCTGAGCAGGTACAATTTTGATGTCAAAAATGGTCCATCTTTGCTCCTTTGCTCTTTTGCTCCTAGCAGGTTCTTTATTTGCTCGTTTTAGCACCAAACTTGATCTAATCTTCGTTGAGGGTCCTTAAGCCTGAAATGGGGAAAAGACAATCAAAATAGCATTGTTCGGATACTAACGAGACCTAGTTAAAAGGGTGATTTGTGTACTTTTCACGTCTTATCACACCCCCCAACTTGATCTTTGCTAGTCCTCGAGCAAAGCAAGATAAAAATAAACATAAAGCAGTAAACCTAACTAGCCACTTTCGTAGGTCTCACGATTACACTTAGCATGTGTAACAAGCCTTTAAACCCCTGGGTTGCCCCAGTGGAGGAGTTATAGTCTCCTGAGGGTTTCCAGTGATGATACCCACAAACATCTATACATCCCCTTGACATATCATCAGAACTCAATTATAATATTCATTAACTCTAATGCATCAAATAGAACTAATATTCATGAATGTATTCCTTAATTTACAGACACATAAAAGTAGAGTAAATACAAGCATGTCATAACACACTTCCAATACTTCAACATATTTAATCATAATTCAAGAATAACCTTAACACTCCAGTGTGTGAATAAAGTTCCACATGCATCAGAGTCTTCATTATATCCAAGCATTCAACTGTTCAAGATCAATATTCTAAGCATGCACATATTTTCCACTATCACATAACAATATCTGTTCTTTTTTTTCAGACACATACTTTTTTTTCTTTAGGAAATTCAACCGTTTTACGCGAACAATACGCTGGTTAGGCACCCTGCCCGGTTACTAGGTATGAAATCCTTTTTTTTTTTCTCATTTCTCTTTTTTTTCTATTTTTTCAGGTAATTCAACTGTTTTACGCGAACAGAACGTTGGCTAGGCACCCTACCCGGTTACTAAGTTGAAAACCCTACACTTTTCAAGCACATACACTTTTTGTGAACAGAAAATTACATGTGTTCGTGTATCTTCTGTGACATGACAGAGAACAATAAATCTATCCCAGTTTTAGGCTCAGAATCTAATTTCAGCTCTTCAACATGTGAAAGTGAACATGTGCATTAGGATATGTCAAGTTATCCCTAAATCATGGTAAAAGTGTTAAAGTATAGAACTCATGTCATGCATAGCTAAATTTGCTAGACTTTATATGACATATAAATTTCCGTACAAATTATCGAATAGATTTCTAAATCATGCATCTTTATCAATAAAAATCATAATGTCATTCTTTTGACATGTTTTAAGGGATGTATAATAGACATGAATTCCCTAAGAATCATAAACATAAATTTCTAGAATTCTACCCCCAACTTAAATGTAATTGTCCTCAATTACACTAAGTCATAAAAATAAAGCAAGGTATAAAGGGTAGAGATCACCATAAGATCGTGTCAGAATAGTCATCTTCCGCATTATAAGCACCACAACGCCCACACAATGAAAACATCGCCACGTCAAGAAATCATGTCTCTAGAAAATACGATCTATATTTGGTATTAATATCCGCCCATGAGCAATGTACAAAGGAACTGTTACAAGCGGTCTACTCGTGATCCTCTCGTAATGGGTCTCTACTGCTCCAATCGATCAGAATCGGCCGGATCGGACTTGATTTGAGTCCAATTGGCTGATTTGGCTAGCTAGATCGGATCTGGCTTGAGCTGGATCGGATCTGGCTGAAGCTGGATCGAATCTGGCTAAGCCTGATTGGATGGGACTTGACTGGGTCAAGTCTGAAGTAATCTGGATCAAGCTGACCGAGTGGATTGGGCTGGATCCGGATTAAGTGGCTGAGCCAATTTGGCCAAAGCTGCCTAGGAAGATCCAACGGCTGAGGAGTCGCCGGAGTGGATCGCCGGCGTAGGGGCGGCGGCGGCGGTTGGAATACTTCCAGGAAGGGTCGCCTGGAGGTGGGGATGAGATCCAACGGCTCGGATCTGGAAGATGGGTGGCGGATCGGCCGGATCTGGTGAAGACGGCGGTGAAGGTAGGGTCGGCCGGCGTCGGGGACGACGAGGGAGGCTCCGGGAGTGGCTGGGGACGTCGGAAAGAGGGTCGGGGGAGATAGGCGATGGATTTAGATGGGTCTGGAGGTGAGATCGGGGTTGATGGCGGATGACGACGATGGGGACGGAGGTCGGGGACGATGGGTTGCCGTGGGAATCGCCGGAGAAGATGGAGTGGGGCAACGTGAAAGGTATGGCCGGAGTCGTGGTGCCAAGGGGAAGAGGATGGCGGGTTTAGGTGGCGACGGGGGTGGCCGGAGAGGGGAGAACGGCGGTGAGCTAGGGTTTCGGGATAGAGGAGAGAGGAGGAAGAAGATGAACAGTAGCGGGTGACGTGGCGGTGGGGTCGCTGACGTGGCGGAGAGAGAAAGTGACGGGGAGAGAGGAATTGAAGGTGAAGGCGATGCCGGCTGCGGAGAAGATGATCGACGGGGAAGAAGGTGGATCTATGGTGGATTTCGGGTGGAATCTACTTTACTTCTACTCCTATGATATTCTACTCCTATGATAACTTATCAACTACTCATAATTTATTCATCATCTTGCATCATTCCCTAATACAAACTACTAAGGTCCTTTTATAGAGACCTTGACAGAGTCCTAATCCACTAGAAAAACCCCCTTGCTCAACTCAACTTCCTAACTCAAAGGGACTCTTAATTAATTCCTAACAATCAACTAGGACTCAATAAAAGACTAATGATAAATACTAATTAAATACTCTAGTTTGAACTAGGGAAGTTCAAGTCAAACTAGGAAAGAGGTTGAACCAGTTTGGTTCCTCTTCTGGGTTCGGGTCCAGTTGGTCGAGTCGGATCAACTCGTATCAGGAACACCTACCACAAAAATACCTTTCCAAAGACAAATCAAATAGAATAAATGGAAAATATATCATGAATAGCAAAAAGGCATATAAATTATTAAAAATTTCGACAGAGTCTCCTTTGTATTTCTTGAATATGTAGCCTGTACAATCATTCATCCACATAATTTAACATATAGACATTAAATCATATTAAATCATCCACGCGCAACACAAAAAAAATTCATCATTAATAAAATTGTCCTGATTGATGATCGCGACCGTCCGATCGGAAAACTGGGCTTTGGAGTATATGGATCGCGACCATCAGCAATCGGACGGCTGAGAACTCACCGGCGGCGGACGGGAAGGGCTGGGATAGAATCATGGAAGGGCAAGGAGTTTACTGGTAAAGTCTGATCGAAGCATAGTGGCCTCCAGACGACGGAACGGCGGTGGACGGCTTTGAGGAAGATGGCCGGAGTTGGAATTCGGCGGTCGGAGCTTCAATCGAGGTTGACAAGGATCGAGGAAGGATCGTGGAGGCCTAAGGAACTCACCTATGGGATTTAATTTCAAAATAAGAGTTTCAGGATGTGGATAGAAGATAGCCGGCGCGGTGGGAGATCGTCGGGAGTGGACGCCGGCGATCCGAGCTGCAAGCTTGAGTTTTGAGGGTGGACGAAGATTCGTGACAGCCAGAGGAAGGTTCTGGAGGTGGTTAGAGGTGGTGGGAAGCCATGGAGGAGGGGATCGGATATGGCCGGTGAAACAGGGGAGACTCACCGGCGTCGGAGGAGGTGATGTTAAGGGAAGACGAGGTTGTTAGGAGGTAGAGGAGAAGATGGCGGTGATGTAGGTTGTAGTTTTGAGGGACGGTCATATATAGTACATCATCTAGTTCTTCCTGAGCAGGTACAGTTTTGATGTCAAAGATGGTTTATCTTTGCTCCTGCTCTTTTGCTCCTAGCAAGTTCTTTATTTGCTTGTTTTAGCACCAAACTTGATCTAATCTTCGTTGAGGGTCCTTAAGCCTGAAATGGGGAAAAGACAATCAAAATAGCATTGCTCGGAGACTAACGAGACCTAGTTAAAAGGGTGATTTGTGCACTTTTCACGTCTTATCACACCCCCCAACTTGATCTTTGCTAGTCCTCGAGCAAAGCAAAATAAAAATAAACATAAAGCAGTAAACCTAACTAGCCACTTTCGTAGGTCTCACGATTACACTTAGCATGTGTAACAAGCCTTTAAACCCCTGGGTGGCCCCAGTGGAGGAGTTATAGTCTCCTGAGGGTTTCCAGTGATGATACCCACAAACATCTATACATCCCCTTGACATATCATCAGAACTCAATTATAATATTCATTAACTCTAATGCATCAAATAGAAATAATATTCATGAATGTATTCTTTAATTTACAGACACATAAAAGTAGAGTAAATACAAGTATGTCATAACACACTTCCAATACTTCAACATATTTAATCATAATTCAAAAATAACCTGAACACTGCAATGTGTGAATAAAGTTCCATATGCATCAGAGTCTCCATTATATCCAAGCATTCAACTGTTCAAGATCAACATTCTAAACATGCACATATTTTCCACTATCACATAACAATATTTGTTCTTTTTTTTCAGACACATACTTTTTTCTTTAGGAAATTCAACCGTTTTACACGAACAACATGCTGGTTAGTGATCACTCACAAACGTTGTCGTTAAAACGTTGCAAACTCAATCAAATATTAAATTTATAATCCTTATTCAATCACTACACTACTAGGTAGAAATAGCGGTGAAGTCGGGAGTCAATCCACAGGGAAAACGTTGGAAATCAAAATCAATTCTCAAAACCCTAAAACTAAAGAAAGGAATCAAAGATAGAATAGATTAAACTAATGAAGAAAAGAAATAAAAGAGATAAAATGTTGATTAATTTGAATCAATGGATACGTGACTTAGGAATTACTCAATCCGCCCTAGTTTCACCTTCAATCTTCTCTAGTTATCCACTTGTTCCCTTCTCTAAACATTATGAATCCACAGCTTCTTAAGCTTACATGAATTCCTAAAATAAGGTTTATGTTTCCAACGGCATAATCTATCTTTGTTTAGCATAAATCATCTTTGGTCCTACGATTACATTAAATTATTCTACTCCTAATGACCTTAGCATGACTTATCTTCACGTAGCATAGACTATCTCAAAGGTAAACCAAAAACCACATGAAAACCATCCTATGAATCTCTACAATCAATCACAGAAATCATGTAGGACTGAAAATACGTAAAGGAACTCTGTTTCCTCAACTCTATTAACAATAAAAAGCAAATTCATAGGATCATGTCTTGAGAAGAATACAAGATTCAAACCAAAGAAGATAGAAAACTATGCTAGGGTTTCATGAATAATCCTAAGTACAATAACTAGCAACTCATCTTTTGGATGAAAGCCATTGGGTTGGAATAGGAAGCTGTCACCATCCACATCCTCTCCTTCTTCCTCCTCCTCCTCCAAAGATTGACAAAAAGATGAGAAGTTTTGCTGGAATAACCCCTTTTTATAATAAAAACCCTTAATCCCGGAATTAGGGTTATGGCTAAGTTGAGTTGGACTTCTAGTGCAACTCGGAATTCCTAGTTTAATTCTGACTGCCTCTTCTGGTCGCGACTGGGTTCAACCAGTCCATAATCTGAGAATGAGTCCAACACAAAAGATGTAGATTTGGAAGTCTTCTATCCTCTCCCGAAGAGTTTCCAATATTTGGACTTATCTAGAATATTTGACGAATATTCTCCCGGACGTCGACAGACCAGTCTTCCAGCAGCTAAATATCTTCATCTCCTTCAAATCTGCTATCACACCATCGGGAATCTCTGAAAGTGTCTAACATCAAAGATGTACGTCTTGATGTAAAGTGTCTAACATCAAAGATGTACGTCTTGATGTCTACTAGATGTCAGCCAAATTTCAGAATATTTGGACATAAGAAGAATATCTGGTGAATATTGTGCTAACAATCGACAGAGCAGTGTATTTCAGCATATTAACCGAATTTCTTGCATTTCTTCTCAAAGCATGATTAAACCTGAAATCAACTAACAAACTATCAAATACAATCACTCGAGGCCTACCAAAGGTAAATTAAGGGGTCTAATTACGAATATTTAGTGACTCATCACACCCCCCAACTTACACTTTGCTAGTCCTCGAGCAAAGAAAATATAAAAAGAAAGTAATAAATCTAATTAGCTACTTTCGTAGGTCTCACGATTGCACTTAGCATGTGCAACAAGCCTTTAAACCCCTGGGTTACCCTAGTGGAGGAGTTATAGTCTCATGAGGGTTTTCAGGGATGACACCCACAAGCATCAAGACATTCCCTTGAATATATCATTAGAAATCATTCACAATATTCATCAACTCTAATGCATGAAATAGAAATAATATCCATAAATATACCCTTCAACTCATAGTCGCATAAAAACATAGTAAATCAAAACATGTCATAACATATTTCCAACACTTCAACATATTTAATCATGATTAAAAATAACTTGAACACTGTTGTGTGTGAATGGGGTTCCACATGCTTTAGAGCATCAATTATATCTAAACACTTCAACTATTCAAGATCACAATCCTATCCAAGCACATATCTTCCACTTATCACATAACAATATCTGTTTTTTTCTTTTTTTTTCTTTTTTTTTTATATGGCATGTGCAATGTTATGATTTCTTAAGCTTTCTTCATGGTCCATGTAACAAGGTTCAAGCCAGTGACTCCCAAACCAGACGGTTTTAGGGCACTAAGTGTAGAACACTCTTCAGACTCTAATGCTCAAACCATGAATGCTACAAATCATAACTAGTCATTTTTGTTTTTAGAAAATTCAACCGTTTTACGCGAACATCACGCTGGCTAGGCGCACTGCCCGGTTACTAAGTTGAAGATCTTTTTTTTTTTTCTTTTTTTTATACTCAGATAATTGCATGTGTTCATGTATTTTCTGTGTTATGACATAAAATTGTAATCCTATCCCAGTATCATGCTTAGAATCTAATATCAACCCCTTAACATGTGGAAGTGAACATGTGCATTAGGATATGTCAAGCTATCCTTAGATCATGGTAAAAGTGTTAAAGTATAGAAATAGTATCATGCATAGCAAAAATTCACCATTTCTTATATGACATACAAATCTCAGAATAATTCATAAGATAAATTTCTAAAACATTCACCTTTGTCAAATCATATCATAATTTCATTATTTTGACATAATTCAAGGGATGTATAATATTTGGTTACCAGAAAAATATATGAGCATGAAATTTATGAATGCTACCCCCCAACTTAAATGTAATTGTCCCCAATTACACTAAGTCATAAAAATAAATCAAGTAATAAAGGGTAGAGATAACCATAATAAACGCCGCAAAAAAAGTTTTTCTCCCTCTTCCAATGTAAATTTAGGCACCACCGTCATTGAATAAAGACTGCCTTCCTCACCATAATCTGTCACAAAAATAGATACCTTTTCAAAAAGATCAAATATAACAATAAAAGCCCAAAAAGCTATTAGAATCATTGAAAATTTCGGCAGAGTCTCCTTTGTATTTTCATGATATATTAATCTGTACAAGCATTCGCCACACAAAAATATAACATGTACAAATAAATAGTAAAGGAGATAATAGATCAAAATAATATTCTAGACATCACATATAAGGAAATAAATAACCAAAATATCAAAGCAGAGCAACCATCAGTTATCATCCGCAAAACTGTACATCTCACCCACGGTTGCGCACCCGCGGCGAAATTGGAGTTCGAGATCGGCGGAAATAAAGAGAAACGAACACACAAGAGGTTGCTCTAGGTTGTCTAGCAGCTCAAAGAATGCTCAACATGGTCCTGATCGAAGATCTGTACGCTCGGATTGAAAATAGGAACTTTGGAGTACGTGGATCACATCCTGGAAGAATGGACGGCTGAAAGCTCGCCGGCGATGGGTCAACGGTGAAACGGCTTCGCCGGAGGACGGGAAGGGTGGGGATGGAGTCGTGGAAGCCCAAGGATATCTCCAAGGTGGTCTGATCGAAGAATGGGGACCTATACGCGACAGGTCGGAGGTGATCGCCGCGGAGGAGGTGATGGCCGGAGATTGATTCCGGCGATCCAGACATCAATCGAGGTTGGCAAGGATCTAGGAAGGATCGTGGAGGGCCAACTAACTATCCTATGGCGTCTGATTGAAGAATTGGGCTCCCAGTCGCTGGATTGAAGGTCTCCGATAGGGTGAAGATCGCGGTGGCTGGACGCCGGAGATAGAGGCGGCAATGTTGAGTTTTGATGGTGGTGGAAGGGTCGTGGGGGTGGAAGGAAGCTTCTGGAGGTGGTACACGACGGTGAACGGCTGTGGGTGATGGTGAAGACGATGGCCGAGGGCCTCGCCGGCGTCGGAGGAGGAGGTTTCGAGGGAAGAGGAGGACAGAGTTAAATAGGTGGAAGGTTGGCGGATGTTATGGTAATGGTTTGGAGGGACGGGGATGGCCGGAGTTGGTCGGACGACGAAGAGAGGGTGGCGGCTCGAGGACGAGCCGATGAAGCCGGGACGATGAGCCGCAATCGAGGAACATTGTGGGAGGGGAGAGAAAGTCCGGCGGAAAAATGGGAAAAAGGTGGAGAAAAATTCAAGGAAAATATGAAGAAAATCCTAAAAATCAGGGGAAAATTATAAAAATTAAATAAAATTCTAAAAAGCAAAGGAAAAAAAAAATTCATAAAACTGGGTTGCCTCCCAGAAAGCGCGTAAGTTTACATCTTTCGCTAGACGCTCCCGAAACAAGATTTAGGAGGCCGATGATTCCATGTGAAGAAATACATGGCCCGGATCATGGTGAAGGTATGTAGACATGCTTCATCAAGAAAAATAGGAATCTCCATAACAAACAAAGTGTGCACAGGAAGAGAAGATTTGATACGATTTTTGATGAAGGGACGATAGAAATTAACATGGTCTTCACTCATGATAGGTTTCTCCTCCTCACAACGTTCAACTAGTATGGAGAGTGCAGAATGAAGAGGCTCAGTTTGAGGTTTCAGCCATAGGATCTCACTAACATGGTTATCCTCATTATCATTAATGCAGATAGGCACCACATCATCATTCAACACATCATGTAAAACCGGCAATTTATCACAACATTCCTCATCATCACTAAAGAAATGGGCTTCTAAAGCATAATCAATATCACATTTACAAATTTTATTTTCAGGAGCCGGCAAAATATTGTCAATAGTTGCATGATTCGGGAAACCATTAGAACACATCTCAACATGACATGCATTATTATCATTAGAAACATAAGCATCACAAGCATTATCAGCACAAACAACTGGAACAGAATTATATGCATAATCCTCATTCTCATAATATAAATACACCTTGTGGGCTAGTTGTTCTATTTGTATCTCTATTTTCTTAATTGATTGATCGTTAGAGTTAACATCTCTTTCAATTTTTGCCATCTTAGCATTCATGTTATTCATACTAGCATTCATGTTGGCAAGTGTACTCATGATTGTTTCCATAGTCGGGTTAGAGGATGCTTGTGAAGGATATTGCTGTCCAAAACTAGGTTCAAAATTTTGGGACGGTGTTTCTATATTCCATGGTTGAACATTAGGAGGTTGATAACCTTCAAATTGCCAATTAGGGTTTGTATAATTTCTAAAATTCGGATTATAATTGTATGAATGTGAATCATATGCCGGATTAGAGAAATCATATGTGTCATTATTGTAAGCGGGTCCATAACCAAAAGGAAAATCATCATTGGACATGGCACCCGGTGGCATATAAGAATTAGCCATGCATGCAAGATCACATAAATAAGGACCACACCAAATATAAGAAATACAAACAGTGGGCTGGTCCAAGAGACGACTGTCGCTGATGCGTGCTTTTGTGCGACTTGCAGAAGCGTCTCAAACAGCTAGATAAAATAACTCGGAGTTTAGAAAAAAACTTACCTGACTACACAGTCCCGATCGGTCGCTCCCGTGTCCGACCGATCGCTCTTGGCGATGGGTTGTAGGTCCAAGTCCGAGAAACTCAAATTTTGTAGCTGTAAAAATCAGAAAAATTGTCAGAAAATTCCTAAAAAGTGTAAAATAAAGAAAGGGAAAAATAAGAAAGATAAAAACCAAACTAAGCAAAGAAAAAGAGTCAAGAGAAAATCAATCAATTAACCGTCGAATTCCCCAGCAACGGCGCCAAAAATTGATTGCTCACAAACGTTGTCGTTAAAACGTTGCAAACTCAATCAAATATTAAATTTATAATCCTTATTCAATCACTACACTACTAGGTAGAAATAGCGGTGAAGTCGGGAGTCGATCCACAGGGAAAACGTTGGAAATCAAAATCAATTCTCAAAACCCTAAAACTAAAGAAAGGAATCAAAGATAGAATAGATTAAACTAATGAAGAAAAGAAATAAAAGAGATAAAATGTTGATCAATTTGAATCAATGGATAAGTGACTTAGGAATTACTCAATCCGCCCTAATTTCACCTTCAATCTTCTCTAGTTATCCACTTGTTTCCTTCTCTAAACATTATGAATCCACAGCTTCTTAAGCTTACATGAATTCCTAAAATAAGGTTTATGTTTCCAACGGCATAATCTATCTTTGTTTAGCATAAATCATCTTTGGTCCTACGATTACATTAAATTATTCTATTCCTAATGACCTTAGCATGACTTATCTTCACGTAGCATAGACTATCTCAAAGGTAAACCAAAAACCACATGAAAACCATCCTATGAATCTCTACAATCAATCACAGAAATCATGTAGGACTGAAAATACGTCAAGGAATTCTGTTTCCTCAACTCTATTAACAATAAAAGGCAAATTCATAGGATCATGTCTTGAGAAGAATACAAGATTCAAACCAAAGAAGATAGAAAACTATACTAGGGTTTCATGAATAATCCTAAGTACAATAACTAGCAACTCATCTTTTGGATGAAAGCCATTGGGTTGGAATAGGAAGCTGTCACCATCCGCATCCTCTCCTTCTTCTTCCTCCTCCTCCAAAGATTGACAAAAAGATGAGAAGTTTTGCTGGAATAACCCCTTTTTATAATAAAAACCCTTAATCCCGGAATTAGGGTTATGGCTAAGTTGAGTTGGACTTCTAGTGCAACTCGGAATTCCTAGTTTAATTCTGACTGCCTCTTCTGGTCGCGACTGGGTTCAACCAGTCCATAATCTGAGAATGAGTCCAACACAAAAGATGTAGATTTGGAAGTCTTCTATCCTCTCCCGAAGAGTTTCCAATATTTGGACTTATCTAGAATATTTGACGAATATTCTTCCGGACGTCGACAGACCAGTCTTCCAGCAGCTAAATATCTTCATCTCCATCAAATCTGCTATCACACCATCGGGAATCTCTGAAAGTGTCTAACATCAAAGATGTACGTCTTGATGTCTACTAGATGTCACCCAAATTTCAGAATATTTGGACATAAGAAGAATATCTGGTGAATATTGTGCTAACAATCGACAGAGCGGTGTATTTCAGCATATTAACCGAATTTCTTGCATTTCTTCTCAAAGCATGATTAAACCTGAAATCAACTAACAAACTATCAAATACAATCACTAGAGGCCTAACAAAGGTAAATTAAGGGGTCTAATTACGAATATTTAGTAACTCATCAGTTAGGCACCCTGCCCGGTTACTAGGTATGAAATCCTTTTTTTTTCATTTCTCTTTTTTTTCATTTTTTTTTTCAGGTAATTCAACTGTTTTACGCGAACAACACGCTGGTTAGGCACACTGCCCGGTTACTAAGTTGAAAACCCTACACTTTTAGACAGATACTTTTTTCGAACAGAAAATTGCATGTGTTCATGTATCTTCTGTGACATGACAGAGAACAATAAATCTATCCCAGTCTTAGGCTCAGAATCTAATTTCAGCTCTTCAACATGTGAAAGTGCTCAGTGCATTAGGATATGTCAAGTTATCCCTAAATCATGGTAAAAGTGTTAAACTATAGAGATAATGCCATGCATAGCTAAATTTGCTAGACTTTATATGACATATAAATTTCCGAACAAATCATCGAATAGATTTCTAAATCATGCATCTTTATCAATAAAAATCATAATGTCATTCTTTTGACATGTTTTAAGGGATGTATAATAGACAAGAATTCCCTAAGAATCATAAACATAAATTTCTAGAATTCTACCCCCCAACTTAAATGTAATTGTCCTCAATTACACTAAGTCATAAAAATAAAGCAAGGTATAAAGGGTAGAGATCACCATAAGATCGTGTCAGAGTAGTCGTCTTCCACATTATAATCACCACCTCGCCCACACAACGGAAACATCGCCACGTCAAGAAATCATGTCTCTAGAAAATACGATCTATATTTGGTATTAATATCCGCCCATGAGCAATGTAGAAAGGAACACCTGCCATAAAAAAAATACCTTTTCAAAGAAAAATCAAATAGAATAAATGGAAAATATATCATGAATAGCAAAAAGGCATATAAATTATTAAAATTTCGGCAGAGTCTCCTTTGTATTTCTTGAATATGTAGCCTGTACAATCATTAATCCACATAATTTAAAATATAGACATTAAAATATATTAAATCATCCACCCAAAACATCTAAAATAATCAGCATCCATAATATTGTCCTGATTGATGATCGTGACCGTCCGATCGGAAAATGGATCACTGTAGCCTCTGGATCATGTATGGCAGCCAATGGACGGCTGAGAGCTCGCCGGAGGTGAATCGACGGTGAAACCTCGTCGCCGGAGGACGGGAAGGGTTGGGATGGAATCGTGGAAGGCAAAGGGGTTTACTGGTAAAGTCTGATCGAAGCATAGTGGCCTCTAGACGACGGAACGGCGGTGGACGGCTCGGAGGAAGATGACTGGAGTTGGAAACCGGTGGTCGGAGCTTCAATTTAGATAGGCAAGGATCGAGGAAGGATCGTGGAGGCCTAAGGAAGTTACCTATGGGATTTAATTTCAGAATAGGAGTTCCAGGAGGTGGATAGAAGATGGCTGGCGCGGTGGGAGATCGTCGGGAGTGGACGCCGGCGATTCGAGCTGCAAGCTTGAGTTTTGATGGGTGGGAAGAGTTCGTGGCAGCCGGAGGACACTTCTGGAGGTGGCTAAGGGCGTTGGGAAGCAGTGGAAGAGGTGATCGGAGATGGCGGATGAAACAGGGGAGGCTCACCGGCGTCGGAGGAGGTGATGTTAAGGGAAGACGAGGTTGTTAGGAGGTAGAGGAGAAGATGGCGGTGATGTAGGTGGTAGTTTTGAGGGACGGGGATGGTCGGAGAGACGGCGACGGGCGGTGGGTGGTGACGGCTCCGGGACGAGCCGGGACGACGAGTCCATGGCTCGCTGGTGAGCCGCGACGAGAAGGAGAGAGAAAAACTCGGGGAAAAATAAGGAAATTCCATTAAAAAAAAACAAATGGGAAAAATCATGGAAAATCCTAAAAATTATGGAAAATTCAAAAACAAATTCAGGAAATAAAAAAATTTGAAAAAGTACTGGGTTGCCTCCCAAGAAGCGCTCGATTTATCGTCACTAGCCCGACGCTATGCTATATAGATCAGAACTGAATTTGGGTGGCCGATGGTTCCAGGTGAAGAAATACAGAGAGTGAAGAATAGAGAAGACGTGCAAACATGATTTATCAGAGATGAAAGAAGAATTCATGGCAGATAATTCATTATAAGCTTTAGGCATTGGCCAATTGTCGTCCTGCAAGCCATGGATTTCAATAAAAAGATCCATCCTCAAGTGGTCTTTTGGAGGTCGATGATTTGAGGTAAAGAAATACATGTTCCTAAGAATGGCGAGGAGGTGCAAACATGTTTTATCAAAGAATAAAGAAGGATTCATGGCAAACAATTCAGTAAAAGTTTTAATCATGGGCCAATTGTCATCCTTCAAGCCATGAATTTCAATAAAAAGATCCATCCTCAAGTGGTCTTTTGGAGGTCGATGATTTGAGGTAAAGAAATACATGATCCGAAGAAGGGTAAAGCCATGCAAACAAGTTTCGTCAAAGAAAAAGGGAATGTCCGTAGCAAACAAAGTGCTAGAAGGACGAGAAGTCGGCATAAGATCTTCGATGAAGTTTCGATAAAAATTGGCATGGTCTCTAATCGACACAAGGTCTAACCTCCCATAATGTTCAACTAGTGTGGATGACATGAATGGTAGAAGCTCAAATTGAAACATTCTATGAGAGGTCTGGCTAATATCACTAGATTCCTCATTATCATTTAAACAAAGCAAAACACCATCATCATCCGACACGTCAAAGACCGGTAACTTATCATTATATGTACTTTCATCACCATAATCATCAAAAATCGGTAAAATATCACTCGCATATGATGCCTCAAGTACAGGCTCAATATCATTAAACATATCATTCACCGGTAATGACTTATCATCCTGACCATTATCATCAATAGCATACTCAAACACCGGTAAGTCCTCATGAAACATATCAATGACATCAAATGTGGGTAATATCTCTTTATTAACATCATCATTAATTTGTTCATCGGAAACCGGTGAGTTATCATAAACTATACCACCATCACATGCCTCAAAATCATTAACCGGATAAGCATTATCAACATCATCATTAATCGTAGGAGGCTCTAAGTCACACATGTTTTCATCACTATCATCATCATCATGAACAATATGAGGCAGTTGTCCATTCAACCATTTAATATGTGCCGCCGACCAGAAATCATCAATAATATCATCACACACCGGCGAAACATCATTCGACTCATCATGAACAAGTGAAGTCTCATTAGGAATCTCATAAGTGCATGTGTCACTAACATTGGCAACTTGGCTATCACAAGTAACATTATTAAAACTAGGAAGTGCCGAATCATTCCTACAATCATCAACCGCATCATCGTAGGATTCCATCAAAGAAGCTAGTTGTCCAATTCGGGCTTCCATATTGGCTAATACTTGGGAATGAGAATGTAGGATTGGTGTTAGCTCCTCAAAAGTCTCTAAAGCTTTAAGAATCCTTTCATCTAAAGATGGATCTACTTGTGCTTGCGGTTCAAGAGAGACAGAAGGCTCATACCAATGTTGGGGTGGTGGGTATTGTGGTTGAGAAGGATAAGACGGTTCAAAACTAGGTGCATAGTGCGGGTTAGGATAGTCACCTTGAGGTTGAACATTCGGAGGATAGTAACCTTGGTATTGCCAATTGGGGTATGTATGACTACTCAAATTCGGATCATAAGAGTATGCATGCAAATCATAAGCGGGATTTGAACAATCATATGACTAAATGGTAAACAATAATCATGTAATGCATCACCCGGTGGCATATACTTATCGGTCAAGTATATCAATTAAAACAATCAAGGATCACACCAAAAAGATAGAAATACGTTACAGTGGATGGTCCAAGAATGAGACGTCCGTCGTCGCTTAGATGTTGTCAAATCTCGCACGGCGGTGTCTTCTATCAACACAAAGATATAGAAATGTTAGCACAAATTCTATTTTTGTATTTTTAAATTTAAATTTAATTTTTTTTTTATGATTTCCATTTTTTTTTATAAATAAATAAGAACAAAAGAAACAACTAGTTGGAAGCAACTACACTAAGTAAACAACTTAAAACCTTAATTAATTCCCCGGCAACGGCGCCAAAATTTCTGACACGACTTGAAAAGTGTCGCAACCTTAACAAGTACGCCAAAATTACAAATTTATAATTCGAATCACTAACTAACTACTTTATGGGTAGATAGTAATGAGTCCGAGTCGAATCCACAGGGAACTAATGGTTTAAGTCGTATACTAGGTATAATTCCTAACAAGGAGTTGGGAAAAAGATAATCTTTTGGGTTTTTATCTAGAACTAAACAAATACGAAAAGAGTACTAATAGATAAGATAATGCCAAGGAACTCTAATCAATAATAAAGAACTTACTAGGTATTCCTAAGATAAGAGCAGATAAATCAACTTAGATGATTTCAAATAGTCGATAGGTGAATGGCTAGAAGTCCTACCGCTCGACGAAGACGTCGGGGATAATATCAAGAATGGATATTGGTAAATAATCAAGATGGTTCTGGCACCTTGAGATCGCCTACTAGAATGTATCAAGGATTAGAGTTAACCTAGTGGTTCTGGCACTAGCGTAGTGGTACTAGCACATACGAAATCCCTAATCTCGAATAATGATGAATAACGGATTAAGAAGCGGTCATAATGGTTCTAGCATTATGTGTAATGGTTCTAGCATTACAAGGCTCTTAATCTCGAGAAGGAAATCCTCACATCCATGGTCCTAGCATAGACGTTTAACGAGAATCCCTAATCTCAAGCCCTAACATGCACAAGACCTAAATCTAGGGCATATAGGAACAAATCATTCATCTAACATATAATAATAATCACACCAATAGATAAGAACATAAAAACAATCCATTCAATCATCAAACGTATGATTTACAACTCATAATCTATAGAAAACCCTAATAAATAAGTTTATTACATCATAGAATTCCTAGGCTAGGGTTTAGGTACTCATCTTAAGAAGAGGACACCTTGATGAAGGTTGTTGAAGCCATCCATCCATGGATCTTCTCCCAAAGATCTAACCCTAACCCTAATTTATTTGAGAAGAAAGGAGGAAGAAAAAGGGGGAAGAAAGCTGCAAAAAACGTCTAAAGGAACCCCAAATTCGGCTCTCGAAGGCTGCCAAAACGCCCCCAAAGAAGGCTATTTATAGCCTAAGACAAACCCTAACTCGGATTAGCCAATTTCCTTTTATTTTTCCCGCAGCGCCCAAGGAGATCGATCTCCTTTGGGTTGAGATCGATCTTCTTCACTTCGGGAACTTCAAAAACTGGTATTTGCCCGACCCAGATCGATCTGCATGGGAAGTAGATCGATCTGGTTTTCCGTAACTACTTCTTCTGCACCTCTGTACTAGAAATGGCATATCTTCCTCTAGGAAACTCCAAATCACGAACCGTAAAAAGTTCTGGAATCTAGACTTCAAGAGCTTTGCAACCATATATAGGACATCATCTAGTTCTTCCTGAGCAGGTACAGTTTTGATGTCAAAGATGGTTTATCTTTGCTCCTTTGCTCTTTTGCTCCTAGCAGGTTCTTTATTTGCTCGTTTTAGCACCAAACTTGATCTAATCTTCGTTGAGGGTCCTTAAGCCTGAAATGGGGAAAAGACAATCAAAATAGCATTGCTCGGAGACTAACGAGACCTAGTTAAAAGGGTGATTTGTGCACTTTTCACGTCTTATCACTTAGGCACCCTGCCCGGTTACTAGGTATGAAATCCTTTTTGTTCATTTCTCTTTTTTTTCATTTTCTTTTTTTTTCAGGTAATTCAACTGTTTTACGCGAACAGCACGCTGGTTAGGCACACTGCCCGGTTACTAAGTTGAAAACCCTACACTTTCAGACATATACTTTTTGTGAACAGAAAATTGCATGTGTTCGTGTATCTTCTGTGACATGACAGAGAACAATAAATCTATCCCAGTCTTAGGCTCAGAATCTAATTTCAGCTCTTCAACATGTGAAAGTGCTCAGTGCATTAGGATATGTCAAGTTATCCCTAAATCATGATAAAAGTGTTAAAGTATAGAGATAATGCCATGCATAGCTAAATTTGCTAGACTTTATATGACATATAAATTTCCGAACAAATCATCGAATAGATTTCTAAATCATGCATCTTTATCAATAAAAATCATAATGTCATTCTTTTGACATGTTTTAAGGGATGTATAATAGACATGAATTCCCTAATAATCATAAACATAAATTTCTAGAATTCTACCTCCCAACTTAAATGTAATTGTCCCCAATTACACTAAGTCATAAAAATAAAGGGTAGAGATCACCATAAGATCGTGTCAGAATAGTCATCTTCCACATTATAATCACCACATCGACCACATAATGGAAACATCGCCACCAACGAAATGCATGTCTCTAGAAAATACGATCCATATTTGGCATTAATATCCGCCCATGAGTAATGTACAAAGGAAAACCTGTCATAAAAATACCTTTCCAAAAAATCAAATAGAATAGAATGGAAAATATATCATTAATAGCAAAAAGGCATATAAATTATTAAAAATTTTGGCAGAGTCTCCATTGTATTTCTTGAATATGTAGCCTGTACAATCGTTCATCTACATAATTTAAAATATAGACATTAGAATACATTAAATCATCCATGCGCAACACCAAAAATATTCAGCATCAATAATATTGTCCTAATTGATGATCGCGACCGTCCGATTGGAAACTGGGCTTTAAAGTATATGGATCGCGTCCATCAGCAATCGGACGGCTGAGAACTCACCGGCGGCGGATCGACGGTGAAACCTCGTCGCCGGAGGACGGGAAGGGCTGGGATAGCACCGTGGAGGGCCAAGGAGTTTACTGGTGAAGTCTGATCGAAGCATAGTGGCCTCCAGACGACGGAACGGCGGTGGATGGCTCGGAGGAAGATGACCGGAGTTGGAATTCGGCTGTCGGAGCTTCAATTGAGGTTGGCAAGGATCGAGGAAGGATCGTGGAGGCCGAAGGAACTCACCTATATGATTTATTTGATGAATTAGAGTTCTAGGAGGCGAATAGAAGATGGTCGGAGAGGTTGAGAGATCGTTGGGAGTGGACGCCGGCGATCCGAGCTGCAAGCTTGAGTTTTGAGGGTGGAAGATGCTTCGTGACAGCCAGAGGAAGGTTCTGGAGGTGGTTAAGGGCGGTGGGAAGCAGTGGAAGAGGTGATCGGAGATGGCCGGTGAAACAGGGGAGGCTCACCGGCGTCGGAGGAGGTGATATTGAGGGAATACGAGGTCGGGAGGAGGTATAGGAAGAAGATGGCGGTGATGTAGGTGTTGGTTTAGAGGGACTGGGATGGTCGGATAGACGGCGACGGGCGGTGGGTGGTGACGGCTCGGGGACGAGCTGGGATGACGAGCCCATGGCTCGCTGGTGAGCCGCGACGAGAAGGAGAGAGAAAAACTCGGGAAAAATAAGGGAAATCCGGGGAAAAAAGGAAAACTGGAAAAAAAATCATGGAAAAATCCTAAAAATTAAGAAAAATCCTAAAAATTAAAAAGAACTCCTAAAAACTGGGTCCTCCTAGCAAGTGCTCGGTTTATCGTCTTCCGCTCGACGTTATGTTATAAAGATCAAAACCGAATTTGGGTGGCCGATGGTTCCAGGTGAAGAAATACAGAGAGTGAAGAATAGAGAAAACATGCAGACATGATTTATTAATGAAGAACGGATGGTCCAAGGCAAATAAATCATTAAAAGTTTTAGCCAATAGTCGATTATCATCCTGCAAATCATGTGAATCAGTAAATTTGTCCATCATCAAATAGGCTTTTGGTGGCCGATGGGTGAAAGTAAAGAAATACATGTTCCTAAGAATGGCGAGGAGGTGCAAACATGTTTTATCAAAGAATAAAGAAGGATTCATGGCAAACAATTCAGTAAAAGTTTTAATCAAGGGCCAATTGTCATCCTTCAAGCCATGAATTTCAATAAAAAGATCCATCCTCAAGTGGTCTTTTGGAGGTCGATGATTTGAGGTAAAGAAATACATGGTCCGAATACGAGTAAAGTCATGCAAACATGCTTCATCAAAGAAAAAGGGAAGGTCCTTAGTAAACAAACTACAAAAATGGGGAGTCTTGCAAGAGTCTTTGATGAAATTACAATCAAATTCAGCATGGCTTAGGAAAAGTGGAATAACAAGGTCCGTCTCCTCACAATCTTCGACAAGTGTGGAGGAAGTAAAGGGTAGAGGCTCAAAGTGAGGTTTCCTAAAGGAGGTCTCACAAGGATCATCTAAGTCATTCAAATCATCAAAAATAGGCATAACATCATCCAACACATCAAGAACCGGTACACCAGTATTGCAAGCACCATCAATCTTAGAATCCTCCAAAACCGGTAAAACATACTTCTCATCCGATGCATAAAAAATTGGCTTAATATCATCGCTAATATCAAACACCGGTGGAGAATCGTCGCAAACATTGTCATCAATATATCCATCGAAAACCGGTAAGTTCTCATCAATAACATCATTGACATCAAATGCCGACAATATATCCTTACAAACATCATTATCATTCTTTTCGTCGGAAGCCGGCAAGTTATCACAAACCACATCACCATCACATGCATCGTAATCATTTAAAGGATAAGCATCAACAACATGATCATCACGCATATGAAGTACCAAGTCATGCATGCATTTATCAATACCATTATCCTCAAGAAACACCGGAGGCACCGATTCATTCACATCACAAGACATATTATCATCTAAAGTATCACGAACCGGTAATGCCTCAAAAGGAATCTCATCGGTGCATATATCATAAACATTGGTAAGATGAGCATCACTATCATCATCATCAACATCATAAATAATATGAGGCACTTGTCCTTTCATCCAATCAATATGTGATGCCGACCACAGATCATTAATAATATCATCACACATTGGCGAAACACCATTCACATCATCATGAACAAGTGAAATCTCATTAGGAATCACATAATTGCATGTGTCACTAACATTGGTAAATTGGGTATCACAAGTATCATCATTAGAACTAGGAAGTACCGACTCATTCCCACACTCATCAGCCTCATCATCATATGAATCCATTAAAGAAGCTAGTTGTCCAATTCGGGCTTCCATATTGGCTAATAATTGTGAATGAGAATGTAGGATTGGTGTTAGTTCCTCAAAAGTCTCTAAAGCTTTAAGAATTCTTTCATCTAAAGATGGATCTACGTATGCTTGTGATTCAAAGGGACTGAGAGGCTCATGCCAATGTTGGGGTGGTGGGTATTATGTTTGAGGAAGATAAGATGGTTCAAAACTAGGTGCAAAGTGTTGGTCCGGTATCCTCATATCTTGTAGTTGAACATTGGGAGGATAGTAACCTTGGGATTGCCAATCATGGTATGGATGATCACTCAAATCCGGATCATAGGTGTATGAATGAGAATCATAAGACGGGTTTGAGAAATCATATGTATCGTTATCATAAGTGGGTGCACAACTAGATGGTAAAAAGTAATCGTTCAATGTGGCACCCGATGCCATATAATTATCGGCCATGTATAAATAATTAATTAAACAAGGACCAAGCAAAAAGTTAGAAATACGTCACAAGGGGCTGGTCCAAGCACGAGACGTCCGTCGTCGACCGTAGATTATCGATTCTCTTTGTGTCGGCGTCTCCTAGCAACAGAAAAATAGGCAATGTAAGCACAAATCGCTTTCTTTTTTTTTTAATTTTTTTTTATTTTTAAAATTTTTTAATTTTTAATTTTTTTTAATATAATAAGCATAAGAAAATAACTAATTGAATTAAAAATACACTAAGGAATTAACTTAACTACTATTCTATTCCCTGGCAACGGCGCCAAAATTCTAGGCACGCCTTGAAAAGTATCGTAGCCTTAACAAGTACGCCAAAATTACAAATTTATAATCCGAATCACTAACTAACTACTTTATGGGTAGATAGCAATGAGTCCGAGTCGAATCCACAGGGAACTAATGGTTTAAGTCGTATACTAGGTATAATTCCTAGCCAAGGAGTTGGGAAATATTTAATTATGACACGCCTTGAAAAGTGCACAAATTTACAAATCACCCTTGAAAATTCCTACATCAAAAATTTTGAACAGAAATTTTTTAATAAATAGTTTAATTAGGTCTAAATTAAACTATTTGTGCTAAAATAAATATCATAAATATTTAATTTAATTTAAGTCGTATACTTGACACGGCTTGAAAAGTATACGACTTAAACCAACTTAAGTTTTAAGGCCTTGTCAAAATTAAGTTGGGGGCTTAAATTTTTAATATTTTAGTTTTAATACACGCCTTGAAAAGTGTCGTTACCTTAACAAGGACGCCAAAATTAGAAATTTATAATCAAACTACTAACTAACTACTTTATGGGTAGATAGTAGCAAGTCCGAGTCGGTCCACAGGGAAAACAGGATTAAGCCTAATTACCGTGCATAGTTCTAAATCAAAAGTTAAGGAAGATAGATGAATGATAGTTGGTCTTTAAACTAAATTGGGAGAATAACAATAAGAGAAAAAGGCTAGGAAGTTCTAATCCGTAATCGAGAGCTATCTAGGCATTCCTAGGATAAGAGCAATTCAATAAGTTCAAGATGGTTTTCTAAGGTTGATAGAAGATCGGCTAGGTCCACTATCACTGAACATAGATTCATTAGAAGCCTACGTCGGAATGAAGATCAATTCAGCGGATGATTGGTAGGAAAATAATCAAAGTGGTTCTAGCACTTTGAGATCGCCTAATTAACAAAGATAAAGAATGCATTGTAAGTTACAATCATAGGTCTTAATGGTTCTAGCATTAAGGTAGTGGTTCTAGCACTCCTACAATCATAAGCTAGGGTTTAGAATCCAATCCAAAGATCTAACATGGTTCTAGCATGAAAGCAACTTGAACAAGTCCCAATCCTAGCCTCTAACATGCAATACTCAAAACCAGCGAGCGTAATCTTAGTATAACTTTCATATCCGAACTCGAAACGAGGCGATTCAAGATTCGTTGGAAAGCTAAGACAGAGATCTACAACTTTTATGTTTTGAGTTTTCACAAAATCCGGCTGTATACCCACGGAAAAACCGAGACAAGACAGACCAAAATTAGGGCACAAAGAGCAAACAATACATTCACCATAAGAAATATGACCAATAGATATATAAAATCCGAATTTAATCCATTAAACCATCATAAATTACATGCTCAGATCCATAGGAAAACCGAAATAAACTCCCTATTACATCATAGAATTTCCTAGAATAAAGATTTAGCTACTCATCTTGAAGAAACGATCCATCGGAGAAGGTTGATGACCCGCTCCCGCCATGGATCTATCTTCAAGACCTAACCCTAATGTTTATGGAGGAAGAAGGACCAAGGAAACACCCAGGAGGAGAGGAAAATTCGTCCTTGGGTGGCTGCCAAAAATCCCCTCAAAAGGTCTATTTATAGGCCTTAATTAAACCCTAACTCGGATTAGATCTCAGCCCTTTATTTTTCCCGCAGCACCAAATGAGATCGATCTCCATGGGAAATGGGATCGATCTCCTTCGTTCGTGACCTCAAAATCTGGGTAATGCCCGACCAAGATCGATCTGCTTTGGGAAGCAGATCGATCTCCTTTTTTCGTAACTGCTTCTTCTGCACCTCTGTACTAAAAATAGCATATCTTCCTCTACAAAACTCCAAATCACGAACCGTAAAAAGTTCTGGAATCTAGACTTCAAGAGCTTTCCAACCATATATAGCACATCATCTGATTCTTCTGAAACAGGTACAGTTTAATCTTCAAAGATGGCCCAACTTTGCTCCTTTGACTTCGCAGGTTCTTTATTTGTTCGTTTTAGCACCAAACTTGATCTAATCTTCGCTGAGGGTCCTTATACCTGAAATGCACAATAGACCATCAAAATAGCATTGCTCGGAGGCTAACAGGACCTAGTTAAATAGGCGATTTGTGCACTTTTCACGCGTTATCACACCCCCCAACTTGATCTTTGTTAGTCCTCTAGCAAAGCAAGATAAAAATAAACATAAAGCAGTAAACCTAACTAGCCACTTTCGTAGGTCTCATGATTACACTTAGCATGTGTAACAAGCCTTTAAACCCCTGGGTGGCCCCAGTGGAGGAGTTATAGTCTCCTGAGGGTTTCCGGTGATGATACCCACAAACATCAATACATCCCCTTAACTATGCCATTAGAAATCCATCATAAGAATCATCAACTCTAATGCATGAATCAGAAATACCCATGAACGTACCCTTCAACTTCTAGTCACATAAAGATATAGCAAAGCAAAACATGCCATAACATACTTGCAATACTTCAACATATTTACTCATGATCAAAAATAACTTTAACACTCCCGTGTGTGAATAGAGTTCCACATGCTTCTGAGTCTCCATTATATCCAAACATTCAACTATTCAAGATCACTATCCTGAGTCAGCATATATTTTCCACTTATCACATAACAATCTCTGTTCTCCTTTTTTTTCTTTTTCTTTTTTTCTTTTTTTTTCCAAGGAACTTCAACCGTTTTACGCGAACAGCACGCTGGCTAGGCACACTGCCCGGTTACTAAGTATGAAGCCCCTTTTTTTTCATTTCATTTCAGGTAATTCAACTGTTTTACGCGAACAGCACGCTGGCTAGGCACACTGCCCGGTTACTAAGTTGAACACCCTACACTTTCAGACACATACTTTTTTTTTTTTCTTCGAACAGAAAATTGCATGTATTCATGTATCTTCTATGACATGACAAAGAACTGTAAATCTATCCCAGTTTCAGGCTTAGAATCTAATGTCAACTCTTCGACATGTGAAAGCGAACATGTGCAGTAGGATATGTCAAGCTATCCTTAAACCATGGTAAAAGTGTTAAAGTATAGAAGTAATATCAGGCATTGTAAAAATTTACTGTCCCTTATATACCAGATGAGCATCAGAGTGATTCATAAAATAAATTTCTAAAACATGCATCTTTGTCAATACTCTCATAATTTCCTTCCTTTGGCACAATTAAAGGGATGTACAATATGTTGTTACCTTAAAATATTAAGCATGAAATATATGAATGCAACACCCCCCAACTTACGCGGGTTTGTCCTCAAGCACGTAAATGAGGTAAGGGGTAGAGATAAACACGTCTGCTCGGGACTTCTTAACATTTGCTTGCACATGTGAACCAGAACAGCACGAGCCTGGAGAATATTAGAAGAAATACCCCGTGATCGCACAGAAGAATATAACATGTAAAATTAGAGAAAAATTGGGCAGCATCTCCTTTGTTTATTAACGCCGCCCAGATGGGGTACAAACATTCCACACATGATAATTATGAAAATTAAGTCTCCTACGCTTCCACCTGCATCAAATCAACATTTATTTACACATCCACACCCAGACATGAACAATAACCCATACGACCCACCCCATAATCAAAAAGCTTGCGATATATATATATATAAAGCATAATGTCAGATATGTACAATAATATCCACCACTCGACCATACAAAAATACACAATCCTGGGTACAAGCTAGGCAACAAGATTTGCAAGATGAAAATAAGTCCTAGGAAAGGACAAACACAACTCATGGCCGAGGCCCAGAGGGACCGGGGCTCTATCGGTGCAGCAGGCGCAGGTATGGGGGTTGGAGTTGCTGATGAAGACGGCTGTGAAGATGATGCAGGCGTTCGAGCAGGGGTGGTTGATGGAGGAGCAGTGGCTTGGGCGGTAGAGGGTTTTGAAGAATGTGGTGGATGAGTTGGAGATGGGGATGACGGCTTCCTAAAAACTAAATTTTAATAGAGAAAACTCCTAAAAACAAAACAAACAGAAATGAACCTAAGGGACACGGAAGCAAACTCAAGCAAAGGCGAAATAGATGGGTTGCCTCCCATCAAGCGCTAAGTTTAACGTCATTAGCCTGTCGTAGCTAATGATTCAATCACTTATAATGTGACTCCGCCAAGGTCATTGTCGGATCACGGTGGGGAGGATTTTCAATATAAGGTTTTAACCTATGACCCTTCACTTTAAAAATTGAGCCGGATTTAATATGACGGATTTTAATTCCCCTGTGGGGAAGGATCTGTTGTATGAGGAATGGGCCGGTCCACTTAGACCTAGGTTTGCCCGAAGATAGTCTAGGTCTAGTCTTGAATAACCAAACTTTATCGCCAACTTTAAAAACTTTCCGATGAATGAATTTAGGTGGCATAATCAAAGATGGTACCGCTAGAGTTGAAGAAATATGAGGTCTAGGATCAATCGGAATTTTCTTCCAAGAAATCTTACAAACCTCCTTGTATAAACCATCATTTCTCGCATCCTCAACAAGATTAAGATTATTAACATCATAAATAGGTGAATCATCCTTCACATCTACAACTTCATCTTTCAACTCTGGAAAATCAACATTAAGATCCGGTAAAGCATTTTTAACTACTATCTCATCATCGTCCAAGACAGCAACATCACATGGACGTTTATAACTTCCACTAAACACATCATCATCATCATGCACTATTTTATTAACCTCCTCATCCACACACTTATCGATATCATCATCATTTATCATTGCGTTTATCATGAAACATTCATCATCATATGCATGGCGTTTTGACGTATGAAAAATATTCAATTTCAATTCCATATTCCCAAAAGTAAGTGTCATAATACCATCCCTACAATTAATGCAAGCATTAGCTGTAGCTAAGAAAGGTCGACCAAGAATTATAGGAACATTTTTCTTAGTTTGCAAGCTTGGTTCCATATCCAACACCACAAAATCCACAGGAAACACACATTGACCAACTTTAACTAGAACATCTTCAAGCACACCCCGTGGGGTTTTAATTGAACGATCAGCTAACTGAAGAGTCATAGCAGTGGGTTTAAGTTCTCCTATACCAAACTTGGAATATAACGAATTAGGCATGAGATTCACGCTAGCTCCTAAATCAAGTAAAGCTCCATCAATCAAATGGTTTCCTATAGTGCAAGAAATAGTAGGAGTACCTGGATCTTTAAGTTTAGGAGGAATATCACTACGAAGGATTGAGCTTACTTGTTCAGTCAAGAAAATCTTTTTGGAAACATGAGATCTAGATCGACGCTTTTGAGTGCATAAATCTTTCAGAAATTTCGCATAAGACGGAATCTGTTTGATAGCATCCAACAGAGGAAGATTGATATGAACTTTCTTGAAAACTTCAACCATCTCATCAAGTTTAGAATTTTTAGAAGGACGTGAAGTCGGATCTACCAGGGCCTCAGGAAAAGGAATTTTCGGAACATAGGTCCTAGGATTCGGCTCAGGTGATGAAGTAGAATCATGAGGAGCAGGAATTGAAGTTTTGGGTAACACCTCATCATCAGATGCATGCAAGTCTCTATCTAATGGAACTTGAGAAGTAGATGGAGCTGCATTGAGAGGTTGAGATGTAAGATCATGATCTGGACATTCATCATCTGGTTTCTCAATATTAGCGAAGGTCTTCCCACTTCGCAAAGTAATGACAGCTTGGACTTGTTCATGCGAAGACTCAACGGAATGTTGACCTCTAGGATTAGGGATTGGTTGACTAGGCAATCTACCCTCTTCTCTCCTATGCATAGAATTAGCCAATTGACCCATTTGAGTTTCCATCTTAGCTAAAGCTTGAGAATGGGAATGAACCAATTGGGTACACGCTTCAAAAGACTCAAGAGCCTTAACAAGTCTATCATCAATATTTGCACTTCGATTCGATTGTGGTGGAGGAAGAGATGATTGATTTTGAATCGCTTGAGGTTGTGGAGGTCCATACTGTTGATACTCCCAAGACTGAGAAGGTTGAGATTGATAAGGTACTTGGGAGGAATAATTTTGAGGCGGCCGATATGATGGCTGGAATTTCGGAGGGTAATTTGGATTTTGATTATTCATTGGTGGTCTTGGATTAAAGGAATCAGGCTGCTGTCTAGGAGTTTTCCAAGAGAAGTTAGGA
Organism: Narthecium ossifragum; assembly: GCA_963920575.1. NCBI lineage: Eukaryota > Viridiplantae > Streptophyta > Magnoliopsida > Dioscoreales > Nartheciaceae > Narthecium > Narthecium ossifragum. The sequence goes on from OY986974.1 coordinate 19,710,201, forward strand.
TGATGACGCAGACCAGGATTATAAGTATTGGAGTAAGGATCAAAAGCTGGCTTGGAATGATTGTAGATGGCGTTGATATGTTCCTGAACTAGTTCAGGATAATGAGGAGCTAAATAACAATCAGTAACGTCATGGCCAGCAGTAGAACATAAGAAACATGCATCTACAGTATAAGATAGCATTGACGGATTTGAAGAATTTGAAGGATTTGAAGATGCAACTTGATTGGCTGATTGATTTAAGACTTGATCCAGTTTCCTACTCAGGGCATCTACTTGCTGGGCTAAGCGAGTCGATTCATTCAATTCCAGAGTACCTCTAGGCTTGGTCTGATTGGAAGAATCGTGGGTAGACCTAGAGGATGAAGCATGGTGTTGGGAATTTTCAGCTAGTCTTTCAAACAATCTCCAAGAATCATCAAGAGGATTTGTAATAAATACTCCTCCACAGGCGGCATCAATAGTCATTTGATGTCTCTCCTTAAGACCATTATAGAAGTTTTCTACGATTGTCCATTGAGGAAATTGATGATGAGGACACTTTCTAAGGAGTTCTCTATACCGGTCCCAGGCTTCATGAAAAGGTTCATCATCAGCTTGCTTAAAAGAAGAAATTTCTTTCCTAAGATCACTGGTCTTGATAATTGGAAAGAATTTAGCAAGAAACTGGGTTTGAAGTTGAGGCCAAGTCGTGATAGATCTGGGCTCTAAAGATGTAAGCCAATATTTTGCCTTGCCCTTGAGAGTAAAGGGAAAGAGTTTCAACTTCCATGCATCGTCAGTAAAATTATTGACCTTCACGGTCGAACTGATCAAGATAAATTCTTCTATATGGTTGTAGGGATCTTCATGAGACAGACCATGAAAGGCAGGAAGAGATTGAAGGAACTGAGGCTTGATTTCATAGTGGGCAGCTCCTATTATTGGGGGTTGAATGCATGAATTTGAAGTAAATGAAGTAGGAATGTAAAAGTCTTTCATATTCATGCGACCTTGATCTTCATGATGGGTCGGATTTTCATCATGATCATGATGATCATCTACGTTATGGTTCTCCATGGATGAATCAGGTGAAATATTCACAGGTCTAAGCAATGCAGCACGAGAATTCAAGAATTCTTGCAATGTAATATTTAAATCTGAATCTTCATTAACATTCATCCATATACCACATCACCAGAACAATCAAGGTTTAGAGATACTCACAGTGCTATCTCGGTGAAGCTTTGACCGATGCTCCTTCTCCGCTTGTAAGGTGCTTCGTCAAAGTCCCTAACTCACGATCAAAAAGATAGGAAATATTAGCACTGATACTATTTTTGGTATTTTATAATAAATGACAGAAATAAAGATAACTAATTGAAATAAAACTACACTAAGCAATTAAACTTAATAAACCGTGTTCCCCGGCAACGGCGCCAAAATTTTGACACGCCTTGAAAAGTTTAATTAAAATATTTCCTTAAATTTGTGCTACTAATAAATAAATATTTAATTACAAAATATTTTTAATTTAAGACCTCGTATATTAAATACCTAAATTATACAAAATTTAAATATCATAAATTTATTTAGGTATTACTAATAAATTTGGTTTAAAAATTTTTAGGAATTATACCCCCCAACATAAATTAAATATCAAATTTAATTTTGATATTTATTTTATAATTTAAATTTATTAAATTAAATATTTATAATAAATATTCATTAGAAGCCTATGTCGGAATGAAGAACAAATCAGCGGATAATTGGAATGAAAATAATCAAAGTGGTTCTAGCACTTTGAGATCGCCTAATCGATAAAGATAAAGAATGAATCGTAGGTTGTCTTAATGGTTCTAGCATTAAGGCAGTGGTTCTAGCACTCCTACAATCATAAGCTAGGGTTTAGAATCCAATTCAAAGATCTAACATGGTTCTAGCATGAAAGCAACTTGAACAAGTCCTAATCCTAGCCTCTAACATGCAATGCTCAAAACCAGCGAGCGTAATCTCAACGTAACTTTCACATCCGAACTCGAAACGAGACAATTCAAGATTCGTTGGAAAGTTAAGACAGAGATCTACAACTTTTATGTTTTGAGTTTTCACAAAATCCGGCTGTATACCCACGGAAAAACTGAGACAAGACAGATCGAAATTAGGGCACAAAGAGCAAACAATCCATTCACCATAAGAAAGATTACCAATAGATATATAAAATATGAAATCTATCCATTAAACCATCATAAAGTACATGCTCTGATCCATAGGAAAAACCTAGAAAGATTCGCTATTACATCATAGAAATCCCTAGGCTAGAGATTAGTTACTCATCTTAGGAAGGAAATCCGTCGATGAAGGTTGTCGCCGCGCTCCACCCGTGGATCTTCCACCAAAGATCTAACCTAATTTTTGGAAAAGAAACTAAGAGAAACCCTAAGATATGACAAAAATTCGGCTATGGAAGGCTGCCAAAACGCCCCCAAATAAGGCTATTTATAGCCTAAGACAAACCCTAACTCGGACTAGTCAATTTCCTTCTATTTTTCCTGCAGCGCCCAAGGAGATCGATCTCCTTTTGGATGAGACCGATCTTGTTTTCCGTAACTGCTTCTTCTGCACCTCTGTACTAAAAATAGCATATCTTCCTCTAGGAAACTCCAAATCACGAACCGTAAAAAGTTCTGGAATCTAGACTTCAAGAGCTTTCCAACCATATATGGTATATCATCTGGTTCGTCTTGAGCAGGTACAGTTTCGATGTCAAAGATGGTTCATCTTTGCTCCTTTGCTCTTTTGCTCCTAGCAGGTTCTTTATTTGTTCGTTTTAGCACCAAACTTGATCTAATCTTCGTTGAGGGTCTTTAAGCCTGAAATGGGGAAAAGACAATCAAAATAGCATTGCTCGGAGACTAACGAGATCTAGTTAAAAGGTGTGCACTTTTCACGTCTTATCACATCTCCTGTAACACCCCGGCCCTCCACTTGGCCCCGGACCCGGGCTCCCGGTCCGACTAGGATCCACCCGAGGGCCCCACCCGACACAATATTATCCGCTTTTGGCTCACCGCAGAAATATGGGAAAACTTCCCAGTAGGTCACCCATCGTGTGACTACTCCAGGTCGAGCACGCTTAACCATGGAGTTTTCTGACGGATCACTGCCAGTACGGCTTTAAAACGCGTTGTGTCTATTAAGGGCTTACTATATACTTATATCGAACCCCAGACTATACCCAGGCGTTGTGGGATTGCTTACCCGGCTACCCGACTCATCCACGCCCTCCAGGCGCAGGCATCTTGTCCCACGATAGACCCAGCGGGCCTCACAATCCGCCCCCTTGGAGGCCCAGCGTCCTCGTTGGCACAATTTCCGACTGGGAACCGGCTCTGATACCATACTGTAATACCCCGGCCCTCTACTGGGCCCCGGCCCTGGGCTCCTGGTCCGGGGCCCCGGGCTCCTGGTCCAACCAGGATCCACCCGAGGGCCCCACCCGACACAATATTGTCCGCTTTTGGCTCACCGCAGAAATCTGGAAAAACTTCCCAGTAGGTCACCCATCGTGTGACTACTCTAGGTCGAGCATGCTTAACCATGGAGTTTTCTGACGGATCACTGCCAGCATGGCTTTAAAACGTGTTGTGTCTATTAAGGGCTTATATCGAACCCCATACCATACCCAGACGTTGTGGGATTGCTTACCCAGCTACCCGACTCATCCCCGCCCTCCAGGCGCAGGCATCTTGTCCCATGGTAGACCCAGCGGGCCTCACATCTCCACTGGATCCGGCGGTGCCTCCGGACTTCCCGTACGAAGTCCCCTGGGGATGACGAGTGGTCCCGGCCGGCGAGGGTCACCATTTGTTCTTGCGATCCATACGGCCTCATGCTTGGTCAACTCGACAATCTCCTCATCCCGTAACAGTGACTCCGGCCTTGTAACGGCCTGAATCAGCTCCCTCCGCCATGACTCTGCCCATCCTTGCGCTCGCCCCTGTTCGATGCAGCCGGCCTACTAGGCTCACCCAAACGCCCAACACGAGAGTGGGCCAAGTCCGATACCGGCTGCTTACCTTTCTTCTATGTTACCAAATCTGTCTTCTCTACAAACGGATCACAATAATCAGAGATCTTCGACATCCAGATTTGCTCCGGAGATGGTGGAGTAGATGGCGGTGCTTGATTGGAATGCGGCTTCGAATTTAGGTACGCTTCCGGCAATCTCGGCGCTAAGCCAACCCTTCCAAACTGAGTCATCCCTTCCCCCGGTCGTTCGGCCAGCTCCCCCGGTCGTCCATCTACCTTGCCATTCCGGCCAGTACGAATTGGGTGCAGCCTAGTCTGGACCATTTGCCACTCCCCAGCACCTGGGTTCAATTGCTGAGATCCATCCACAGTAATACCGACATCAGACGACTGGAATACCGACGTCTGGTTGTGCTCCCCACCATAACTCTCAGCGACCATGGGCTTAACACCTGTAGGCTCAGCCGACTGGCTGGTTACGCCCAAAACGTGCACAAAGCAACGGCGGTCACATCAGTACAGTAAAAATGGTCGGTCCACAGGGAGGCAGAAAAGCAAGAGGAAAACACAAACATACAAGGTAGCTCACTAGGGGTTATCAAGATTAGAATAACAGAACAAAGCATGTAATAAGATATGGTTGGTTTGTTGATCAAATTCAGAGGGTAAACAAGGGTTGAAAGGATCGAGGCGAGGCCTTGGGCATCACCTTCTCTAACATGGGTATTTTCCTTACCCAGTATCCTTGTATAACACAATCAAAGGATTCACATCCCAATCCCTTGATTGGAAGGTATAGAAATATAAATCATGCAGTCACAAGGTAATGATCTAAATGAATTTATCCTCAACAGTTAAGAATGAAACCTTGATTACAAGGGTCTAAGACGATGATGTATCAACTATCACGGCGAACACATCGCAACAAAGGGGATCCAAGAAGCAAGTGACCTATGCATACATCCATTCTAAATCGACGAAGTATCAGCTGTCACGGCGGACAAAACACAGTAAAGAAGTGGACATGGCATATAAATCATTATCTAAACATGGATTAAATAACCATCCCCACATAGGAAGAGCATGACTGAACCTATATGTGGACTAATCAGGTAAAACATGCATCGAAAGCTTATAAAAGTAGAGAGGAATGAAACAAAATTGATCATCTATTCAATAAAAGGAATCTAATACAAAGATAAGGGATGAGAAGAAAAACCAGGAATAGAGGAGGATCAGCCTGTAGTACAGCAGAGGACTACTCACATTTGCCCATCTTCTCTCTTTCTCTCCTATACATGTGGTATACCTCAATGAATTGATACCATAAACCTTACCTCTAGGGGTGTATTTATAGGCAAAGTTTTCTTATCCACTTAGGGATAAAAGGGTAATTTGAGTGGATGGTCAAATGATCTTATCCACTGACTAGGAATCTTATCCACTCAGGGGTAAATGGGTAATTTTGAGTGGTCAAAGGATCTTATCTATAAGAATGTTCTAGAAAGTTCCAGAAGGTTCTAGAAAGTTCCAGAAGGTTCTATAAGGTTCCAGAAGGTTCCAGAAGGTTCTAGAAAGTTCCAAAAGGTTCTAGAAAGTTCCAGAAGGTTTTAGAAAGTTATCGAAAGTTATAGAATTTCAAGGGTCTCCTTTCGATGCGTCCAGTGCCGACATGCTTCTCTAGTCGATGGGCCATCCAACAGGGTGATCGTCTGGTGCAGAAATGCTTCTCCTGTTGATGGTGCATCCTGTCGAGTGATCTTCCGGTGGTCTGACCCAGAGCAGCAATTTCAGCTATTTCTTTGACTCTTTATTCTAGAAATCCACAATGACTTCAAAAACATGTGAAACACACCATTTCAACCCCATTTCAACTGCTAAGGGTATAAAACACCGATTATAACAAATCATACATATTAAACAAGATTTAATAACGTTTAATGCACAAATCGGGTATCCAAAACAAGTAATTGGATGCAATATCTGCATCCAATCACTGGCGTGGGCAACACCCCTTCCCGTGACCAATGAAACCACACCCCGTGCACAGAGAGATGTTTTCATAGACCAACGGCTGCAGGAACAACCCATTCTCACCGGCAGGGGTAACAAAGTCCACCTCCGTGTCCTTCTTAGCCGGCACATTCAGCTCCACTTCCACACGTACGCGCGCATACCGACTGCGGTCTGAAAACTTAGTGGACACAACCACCGCAACAGGCCTACCAATAGTCGCCGCAATCATCAACAGAGGTTCCCTTTCCGTGAGGTCCTGTGGAAGTTCAGGCATCCGCACCCACACCATGGCCTTGGAAAAATCAGACGGTTTGGGCCGGAAGCAAGGCCACCACCTAATCAACGCCAAGGTCTTCCCGTCAACAGACCAAGGACCTGCAGTCAACACATGCATCATATCGGCCTCATTTCCGAACTTGAAGATGAAGATCCCATGAGCACGATCAGTCACCAGGAACGGCTCCGACGTCTTCCACATAAAAGCAAGACGCCGTCGAAGAAACTCCAAGCCAACTGGACCCCCAAAGAACCTCTCGAACAATGTATGCTCCCACTTCTTCTGGCATCGAGCGACCACATCCGCCGGAATAGTCACCTTCCCTGAGTGGATACGCTCCAGCGCCCTCCCCTCAACATCCCCCACCATTGACGTAGCATGTTCTTGAGGGCCTACAACCTTTGCCCAAGTGTATAAAATGTTTGTACGTAAAGTATATAAAATATAGAATATTGCAACTCTCCAACGACTCTATTTTTGAGTCAGCGAATGCTGACAGTCGACCTCAGCACCACTCTCACAACCAATTTTGGTTGCAATCAATCCCCAAAACACCGTCTAATCCATCTTTCTCTATTCCACTATTAAGTTAAGTTTTCGGTATCTGTACGTTGAAATCTATAAAATTTATACTTTTATATTATCACATAAAATAAAGTAAAAAAACTATTATAATAAAGTATAATATTACCACTCCGCCCATCATGTTCGACATCTCCACCGACGAATCCCTCTCCTATCCATTAACAGAATCAACTCTGTTCAAATTCAGAAACAAAATTCATGCCAGCTGTTAGATCCGGGTGATTAGTTAGAGGAGGATTCATAGCCAATGTATATGGTAGTTAGTACAATTATAGAAGATGATTATGTTGATTAGCATCCTTCAGATTATACTCCTAGACTTTAGGAGCTTCTATTTTTGATTATTCTGTCATCATGCACACTCATTTTATTATAAATACAATAGCCCTTCCATAGTCCAAGGTGTGGTGAGATTTCTCAAAAAACATCGTTTATCTCTTTTTCTTCTTGGTCTCAGAGCCAGGTTATCATGTCTTCCACATCCCTTAATGTTGGCAATTTTGTTACATTAAGACTTAAGTCTGATAACTATCCTCTCTGGCGTGAGCAAGTTTTGGCATGTGCAGAAAGCCAAGACCTAGTTGGTTATCTCACAAATGATGTTGTTGTACTTCCGGCATCTGAAGAAGCAGCTACGACAGTTCCTAATCCTGATTATCAATGCTAGAAAACTGCTGATCGCTTGCTCAGGGGGTGGATGATTGGCACTTTATCAGAAGAGGCTCTTGGAATTGTTATTGGCCTCGAAAGCTCTACTCAAGTGCGGACATCCCTGAAAGAAGCCTATGCTCAAGCTTCTCAGGAGCGACAGTTCCAGCTAATGAACAACTTACTTACATGGAAAAAATCCAAAGGCGTCAATGAATGAGTATCTTCGAAAGTTATAGGGAGTTTGTAATAGTCTCGCTGCCATTGGATTTCCAATTGCGGACAAGACAAAGGTATTCTCTTTGCTCAATGGTCTTGGTGGTCGATATGAGCCTTTTACTACCTCTATGATCAAGCCACCAATGTCATCGTATGCTGAAGTCGTCCCTTTGCTGCAAAGCTATGAAATGCGCATTAGTCTTCACTCCCCTGACTAGAATGTATACACGGTTTTTTATGAACAGAAAGGAAATTTTAGAAACAACAACAAAGGGCAACGTAACAACACAAGTGATTTTTCCTCAAAGGGTAAGGGTTTTGCTCCTGCAAATCAATCCTCTACCAAGCCACAAAATCAAAATTTAAGCTCTTATGTTCCTAACAACTTTCGTGAGAACACTCGGGATCTTATCTGTCAAATCTGTGGGAAACGAGGTCACAATGCTCTCCGTTGCTGGCATAGGTTCAACCATTTTATTCAGCCTGAGAATATTCCTAAGGCATTTGCAGCTTTAAAATTTGAAACAAATGGGAATGATGGTGAATGGATCTCGGATAGTGGAGCATCTACACATATGACTTCGCAGGAAGGTATGCTTCACAATCTACGTCCTTATATTGGTTCAGATCATGATCTTATTCGCAATGGAGATTGTTTACATGTTACACATATTGGTGATACATTTGTTGGTTCGAGCTCCTCCAAAATTGTCTTGAAAAATGTACTCTTGGTTTTAGATTTAGAGAAGAATCTATTGTCTATTGGTCAGCTTACAAAAGATTTTCCTATTAATTGTGAATTTTCTAATGAGAATTTTGTGATAAAGGATCCCTTGACTCAAAAGGTGCTGATGAAGGGAACCAAGCAAGGTAAACTATACACCATCTTGTCATCTCTAGTTGCTTATTTTTCAACGCGTTTCCGAGGTGTTAATGAAGATCTTTGGCATCAAGGGCTCGGTCATCCCCAAGCAGTTGTGGTGACGCATCTTAAAAAGGCTGGTTTAATTAAGGTGGTATCAAATAAGTTAGAAGTGTCAGTTTGTGAAAACTATCAGTCAGAGAAAATGGCAAAACTTCCATTTATTGCTTCGTCTTCTAAGTCTACTGCGCCTTTTGATAAACTCCATATTGATTTATGGGGTCCAGCTTCTCTCCTATATATTAATCAAGTTCGGTACTATGCTGCAATAGTAGATGACTTTACAAGGTTTGTATGGCTTATTCCTTTAAAACTGAAGTCAATTTTTTTATATCAGTTCTTATTGTTTGAGAAGTATGTTGTTCGGCAATATGAAAAGCCAATTAAAGTAATTCAGACTGATGGAGGAGGAGAGTTTGTGAATCAAAGATCTCAAAACCACCTGCAACAATCAGGTATTATTCATCAAATCTCTTGCCCTTACACCTAAACAAAATGGAGTTGTCGAAAGAAGACATCGAGTTATAAGGGAGCTGGGTATTACAATGATGATTCACAGCAATGTTTCTAAAGTTTTTTGAGTAACCGTATTTTTCACTTCATCACCACCAACCAGACTATGGATCATTTTGAGTTTTCAGATCAAAATGTTTTCCTTACATTTGGGATACCAAAACCAGTAAATTCGATCCAAAATCTCTATCTTGTGTATTTTTGGGTTATAGTGACCGTTATAAGGGGTACAGGTGCTATCATCCCCTCACCAAAAAAACAATTATATCTAGACATGTGATTTTTGATGAAACCACCTTTCCCTTTAAACCATATGTACCTCACCCTATATCTAATCCTGAGATGCTTGTCACTACCTTTCAAGAGTGGTATCCATTAGCTCAAAAAAACCCAAGTACATGCCCTTCAATTCCCTCAAGCACAATAAGCTCAAATTCATGTTCTTCAATAACTCCAAGCAGTACCTCAGTACCTCCTTCTATTGATGCACCACTAAGCAAAAGAATTACTATTGCTGATTTTTTGCCACATGCTCCAAATGCTTCAACCAACATAGATTTCATCTCTTGTTTTACTGCTATAGAAGAGCCAGAAGATTATGCAAATATACATACACAAGAAGAGCCAATAGACTCTCATTCAGATGAAAGTATCGCAGCTTGTGCATAAGGAAATTTAGCTTCACAAGTAGAGCCAACAGATTCTCATTCACATGAGAATAACACAGCTCATGCATCAACAAATTCAGCTCCTACACAAGGAAGTTCTAAAGATGCTACGACATCAATTTAGAGCTCTATACATACTCGAGTTAGGTCTGGTATTCACAAGCCTAACCCACGATATGCTTTGGTACATGAATATGGTTCTCTGCCCAAAGAACCAAATAATATTAGAGCAGCTCTTAAACATCCAGGATGGACAACAGCTATGGAGGAGGAGCTTGAAGCCTTATCAAAAAATCAAACCTGGACTCTAGTACCTCGTACCAAGTCCATGAATGTTGTTGGTTCTAAATGGGTGTATAAGCAGAAAATAAATCCTGATGGCTCCTTACAACGGTTGAAAGCTCGCTTAGTTGCAAAGGGATATAATCAAGTGAGTGGAATCGACTTTTCAGAAGCCTTTTCTCCTGTCATGAGGCCTGGCATAATCACTGTCGTGCTCCGACCCACGAAGGCCCAACCGGGCCAGGCGACGCGAACCGGAACCTAACTAATTGCGGAATAATTTTGGCGAGGATTCCCTCTAGCCTACTGGTTTCCCTAAACAATTCAAAATCACCCTTATTTAACAATAATTCCAAACCTCAAAAGATATAATAAGATAAATTTAAATCCTCAAAAGGATTTACATTAATATCCATCACACTCCTGTAGGAGGCTAACTATAACAAAAGGTAGACGACGATCACCGCTCCTCAAACACCGCCAGACGCCGCCGCGCCACCAAACACCTGTCCGATAGGGGCCATTAAAGAAGAGCTAACGCCTGTACCTGTAAAACGCAGCCCGGGTAGGAGTGAGCACTAAGCTTAGTAGGGTTCTACACCACGACACACAGAAAGGAGGGAACTTAACAGTGTCGCCTCCAAGCTAGGCCTAGGTGTGCTACGGGGTCCCATACCCCCACCAGTGTCTCTAGGTATCCAACCATGGTCACCCTAACAAACTGGGCCCATCCCGGAAACACCTAATACAGCAGGACGAAGATACTACTGGGTAGGGCAAGTCTCTGTCGGGCAGACACACCCTCTGCCCAAGGATGAAACGACGACACTGGTTGCACCCTCAGCACCTGGTTTGAGGATGACACGACCTCTAAAATCATCGATCAGTATATATTCAAGTCATTTAAGCTTACCATCGATATCGATTGAATACTACCATCCAATCTGGACCACACTACCCGCCATAGTCCTAGAGCTAAATCTAAGCTACCCGAAAGCCTCGGATCGATGATCAACCCATCACCCATGCCCTATCCTTTTGCATCTAATGCACAAACAAAATGCATGTTATGATCATATGTAGGTAAGGAGTAAGCATGCAACAGTATGATAAAATAACACATAAGTCCAACTGGATCGCTGCAGCGATACTACCAACCGCTGCCAGCCAATCTGCAACGGCTCCCGGCATTATGACGGTACCGCGACCGTCAACCGCGGACCCCTGCAACGGGAAGCAACCCCAAAATCTCAGATGTGAACATATAATATTATTTAAATCATCAAGATCCTCTAATTAGAGGCTAAGCGATCTCGTCGATCCGACGTCCAAACGACGTCGGATTCAAAATCCAACTTAGGAAAACACAAGGAAACATACTAGGATCAACATATCCAAAACTGGGAAATATCCGACGGCTTGATTACACGGAAAACATTCCTAAAAAACCATTAATCTCACTAATTACCTTTAATTGCTGCAACGCAGCCCATCTGTAGGAAAATCATAACAATTCATAGCAAAAATCAGAAAATTATGAAACCAGTTGGGTCGGAGAATAGACTCAATGATCTATAACTTTCATGTTCATCATAAATCAAGATCATGATGTACAGTCCGGAAAAACACGCCGTAAACCGACTGTTCTTCAAGAACAGAGAAACCGGAAAAAGCCTAGTTTAAACATGCTAAAAACCTACTAAAATCCCAATAAAATCTTATGAAACTTAAAACAGTAATTAAGCTAACCAAGAGGCACACAACAACACCAAGAACACCTAGATCTACTGCCTAGATTTAGAGAAAACCCAAAATAAACTCATGTCGGTAGAAACATACCAGACTGAGGAAACTTCAGCTGAATCCCCACTGTACGAGCACCAAATTGGCTTCAAACCAAGCCAAGGATCTTCCTCTCATTGCCACGAATCCAACGAGCCCTCAAGCACTCAAAATGATAGCCGGAGGAGGGAGAACGGAGGGGAAGAAGGTGACTGCCGGAAACAGGGGAAAGAAGCAGAGCTGCGGGAATGAGAAGGGAGGAGAAGAAGTGAAGAAGGAGAAAGAAGAAGAAGGAAGGAGGAAGGAGAAGCCAGGGAAGAGAGGAAGAGGAAGAGAATAAGGGAGAGGAGAGAAGATTTTTCTTCTCACTCTCTGACAGTGGAGAGCGACGGCCAACGACGGCCGTCCACTCAGAAATCCACCGCCTCAACTTCCTGGCACAAGACGATCGATCTCCTTAGCAAGGGAAGATCGATCTCCTTCGCCCAGAAATTCAAACTTGGGCTAAAACGCAAGCCCAAGCTCAGATTTTTTGATCCTGGGTCCACCTAACCGTTCTAATCAAACACTAACACAAACACGGTCAGTGTGTGCACACGTGGGTGTGAAAACAAACCAACAAGACGCAATTTACCAAATTACCCTTGCAATCCATAACGAGCCACGGGCCTGACCTAGACGGTCGATCCAGGAGTAGAGGGACAGGTCCTCACAATCAGATTAATACTCTCAATTGATGTGATTCATCAATGGGGAATTCGACAGTTAGATGTCAAGAATGCTTTTCTCCATGGTGTTTTATCTGAAAAGGTATTCATGGAACAACCCCCTGATTTTATTAGTTCTGAAAATCCTGATCATGTTTGTTTGTTGCATAAGGTGATCTATGGACTTAAGCAGGCTCCAAGAGCCTGGTTTGATCGCTTGTTCATTTCTCATTCCTTAGAGGGTACCTTGGTCTTCTATATGTTGATGATATCATCTTGACTGGATCTTCTGTTGAAGTGCTAGATAAACTAATTATTACTCTCAGTTCTGAGTTTGCAATGAAAGATCTAGGACAACTGCATTATTTTTTGGGTATACAAGTCTCTCATATTTCAGATGGTCCGATTCTATATCAATCCAAGTATGCAGTGGATCTGTTAGAGCGTGATTCTATGATGGAATGCAAACCAATTTCGACTCCCATGTCACAGAAATTCAAAACTGATCAGGATTCTACACCTTATCAAGATCCAAATCATTACAGATCATTAGCTGGTGCTCTACAGTATCTTACACTCACACGACCAGATATTTCATTTAGTGTGAATTGTGTCTCACATATCCTACATGCTCCAACTGTCTCTCACTTCACGATGGTTAGACGAATTCTACGATATATCAAGGGCACAATTCATCAAGGGCTACATGATGTTCCCTAGACTCTACCACAAGTGCATGGGTCGTGACAAGTAGAATAGGGCAAAAAGAGTATCGTTTCCACAAGGAGGATGATTCAAGTACCAATGTATCCAAATTCTTATATTATCTAAGCAATCCAAACGAGATATAATCACTGACAAAACTGAACTGAAAGCAAATAAATATTAAATAGAAGAGTATGAAAGGTTTCTAGGATTTGGATTTCATCGATTGAATCTCTTTAATGAATTTAAATCTGGTTGCTGAAATTAGAACTTTGTTAATTATCATGACTGAATTCCCTATTTTTATGTGAAATCCTCTTTCAAGGTATAACTCAAATACCTAAATTAATTCTATGTCTACTTTCATGATCACAGGAATTAATTTAGATTCATTGGGCTCTTAGGAATCCTTAAACAAAAGTCACCTTGTCATATATTTATTTCTAACATATACTACCAAGGTTTGATGAAACCACGAACTAATGTTAAACTTCAACTTTCGTTACTTCATTCAACATCTGAAACATACAAGTCATGGCCAGTAACTTGCAAGAAAAAGAAACGATTTCATCAAATTGCAACTAACAAGAATATTCTCAACAACCCAACTCAATTCAAATCAGAAACTCAATGACTTCATCCAAACCCTAGAATAAGAAAACTAGGTATTCATGGTTGAAAGAAAGAAAACCAATGTTTCATTAATACACATCATTAATCAGAACTAGGATGGAGAGAATAGAATGAAAACTCTGATCCTCTTCTTCTGGTCGTCCTCCTCTTTCTCAGCTCGTCCTCTTCTTTCTCTGCTAGTCCTCTTCTTTCTCTGCTGCTCCTCTTCTTTCTCTGCTGCTCCTTTTTCTGGCCGTTCCCTGTTCCTCTCTCTCTGCTCCTCTAGCTGGCCGTCCCCTGTTCTTTCCTCTATTCTCTTCTTTATTCCTCCCAGCCATCTTTCCTAAAGTGTCCACCCTTTCTTCCATTAACCACATACCAATCCCACTAATCAAGGAAAGATCAAATAAACTCCTAATATAACTAGGAAATGTGGTGCTCCCAGCTGGGATCTTCATGAATCAAATCTGGACTTCACAAAATGAATCTCGTCCAACCCAAGTGCAGGTGCAGCAATTCCGAGTCTGATGGCTTCATCAATTTTTCTGTCTTTATTCAGCCTGAATCAGCAAAAACTCCAAACATCAAAGTTGTAGCGCTCTTCCTTAGCTTTCCAACGCATCCTGGATCATCCCAATCAGAGTTTGTATGAAGAAGTTATGTTCAAATTACTAACTGCTGTGCAGAATGTCCAGAATTGCTCAATTAGCTTCGTTTTGCACTTTAGGTCTTCAATTGCATCCAGGCCTAGCCCGAATTCTGCTTCTTCCCATCAGCCAAAGTTCAAATGATTCAATATCTAAATACCTGCAATTATCCAAAAATTCCCAAGAATTAAGTAAATGCAGAAGTCACCTAAAATTCTTGATAAAAGAGCAAGGAATGATGTAAAACACTTGAATCTGACAATCAATCTTAAGAAGATGTGTGGAAATAATTCCCGCATCACTACACATTTAAAATTCCAGTACAAATGATTTCTATGCCTTTTCTGATGCGGATTGGGCAGGCTGTCCATTAACTCGACGCTCAACTACCGGGTTATGCACTTATCTTAGAAGTAATTTAATTTCTTGGTGTGCTAAGAAGCAGTCTATGGTCTCTAGGTCAAGCTCTGAGGCTAAATATAGAGCTATTGCGCAAACTGCCGCTGAACTAACATGGATCACTTATCTTCTTCAATATCTGCATATACACTTGCCCAGTCCTTCTACTTTGTTCTGTGATAATCTCAGCTCACTGTATATGACTATTAATCTAGTTTTTCCTGCTCGGAGCAAGCACATATAATTGGATTATCATTATGTGTGCGAGCAAGTATCTCTTGGTCTGCTGGCTACACGACACATTCCTACTTCTTCACAGATAGTAGATATCTTCATCAAACCACAGACTCGCGTAGCACTCACAGATTTCAAAAACAAATTGTGCCTTATCAGTACACACAATTTGAGGGGGGATATTAACAGAATCAACTATGTTCAAATTCAAAAACAAAATTCATGCCAGCGGTTAGATCCGGGTGATTAGCTGGAGGAGGATTCATAGACAATGTATATGGTAGCTAGTAGAATTATAGAAGATAATTATGTTGATTAGCATCCTGTAGAGTATGCTCCTAGACTTTAGAAGTTTCTGTTTTTGATTATTCTGTCATCATGTACACTCATTTTATTATAAATACAATAGCCCTCCCACAGTCCAAGGTGTGGTGAGATTTCTCCAAAACCATTGTTTATCTCTTTTTTTTCTCTATGAACACCCGCTTATTTGTCATCTCCGGCAGACACCCCCTCCTCCGCCATCGTCGGTGGTGTTAAGGCCGTTCTTGCCCGTGCCATGGCCGCCATCAATGTACACGTGGCCTCCTCCTACGCCGGACGTGAAGAATAATCGTATCGCCACATGACATAGCATGGTGACGTGGGATGGTTGCACACATCCATGCGTCTCCATACGGACCCACTTATATTAATTTAATAATATTTTAATATTTATTATTAAAATAATATAAAATAAAATAAATTTTGCATGATGTAGACCAATCATGATATGACATATGGCTTGTGGACCCACTTATATTAATATTTTAATATAATAATATCCGAATAATATTATTTAATGCACTACGCATATGAAAAAAAAATATTATGTGTGCGCAAAAGTTTTTATACGCATATAAAAACGCATAAAAAAATGTTTATGGGCTCACAAAAATATTTGCATGTAGAAAAACAAACACGTACAAAAAATGTTACTACGCACGTAAACATTTTTATACTATCATAAAAATATTTGCATGTATTTTTAGAAGTGCATAAAAAAATCTAAGTGCGTAAAAAAAAATTTCCTATGCGTAGTGTATTAACTAATATCAATAACATATTATTATAATAAAATATTAATATAAGTGGGTCCCACATGACACGTGTTATACCATGATTGGTCCACATCATGTAAAAAAATTATTATTTTATCATTCTTTATATATTGACATCATCAAAATAATATTAGAATATATGTGATGAGTGTAAATGAGAGATAGAAGCTTAACCCCATTTTTGAATTTAATCCCTCTTAACTCCAAAAGGTTAACCCCATTTATATATATAGCGTTTGGGGATAAGAATGGGGTTAACCTCCTTAACCCGGTTCTTACCCCCGTTGCCAAACAGGGGCTAGGGGAGTAAACGGCCGAACACGAGCAAGTTGGGGCCAACTCGAGTTCATATCGAAATACTTAAAAGGCAGGCTTGAGTTTGATTTGACCCGAGAACTCGTGGCTCTTGTATGGCACAATGTGAACCGAGCCAGCATGAGATCGGCTGGTTGAGTTCGATAAAGACTTGAGCTTGAGCCGAGTAAGTTCAGCATATGACGTTAATTGTTTTCGGCTCATTTCTACCTTGATATATAATCATACTAGCATCGCCCATGTCGCTTGGCATGTTTCCATTCGTCCACGTTTATTCGGTTATAATTTTAATTATGTCCATGTTTTTCCGATCTCCATCCTTGGATCTTGATTAAACAAATGTCTATCATCGGATTAACGTTTATTCTCTCTCCCCTCCGTTTGGTGGCACACCTTCGATCTATATTTCAATCGAAATCCAACAACATAGGGATGGATGGGACAATGAATCACGGGTTCAACCCGTTCGATCCCTTCCGTCCGTTCTTGCGCACCCAAATCCAAACGTGACTTAGCTTGGGGCGCAACCTTACTAGGTCATTGTCCTCACAAAAAGATTGAAGCCAGCTTTCAAATCAAAGTCTCTGTTCGTTAAGAAAGTTTCCAAATCAAAGAAAAAAAACACAAGCATTTGAAATAAAATGAAATGAGAAAGTAGACAATATACACAGTTAGGCTTGTACGTGCTCCATGAACACCATGCAAACTAGCTAGCTTTCTTTCCTACGTACATTGTCGATGGCTTAATTTCAAAGATCAGCTAAGGATAATGGCATACGCCGCCGCCGTGATAATTTGGATTGCTGGTGCACGGGGAAACCTGCGACGGCGGCACCGGACCCTTCGGAAGGGAAGGCAAGAGAAGCTGTACATCCTCAGACCACCACCCTTTTAGCAACGGCCTCGCCTCGCACATCGGCCCCAAGCTTGAAACCACCAAGATCAGCAGCAATACATGTGCAGCAGCAGTCATGATCTCTCTATCTCTCATCATCATCACTAGCTGAGAGTATATATATTTATCCTGCTTGTGCTATGATCACTTGCTAATTGATCACGCATGCAACTTCTCCTTCTTCAGCTAGCTGTTTGTGGATTAAAGATCTGGTTCTTTCTCTGGTTGATGAGATGAAGGAGAAACATGGATGGAGGTTCTAATTTTATAGAGGGGGGAGTCGTCCCATGGTACATGTTGCATGCAGTTTGTATACGTTAATTTGGTCGACAGAATTGAATTCTAATACCATTGTTTCTGACTCAAGACTTGGTCTGTAGTGGACTTGGCCAACACAAATACATGCAAGAATGCAACTCTTTTAGACTTCAAGATCTGGACTTGGTATTTCTCAAAGGTAGGAATCGTTTACAACCGTTGGATCGACCGATGGAATACTGTTTTTTCTTACCTTTTAGCACGTATAATATAAGTTGGAATTTTGTTAATGGTCAATAAATTGAAAAGGCATGGTACTGATGGGGTGGACCGGTGTTGTTATAAAGCGCCGGTCATTGCATGACAATAAACATTTATTGCTTATTAGGAAGCGGGCATTAAAGAGAAAGCTGGAAACACGTAGCTATATGGTATGACTATTGTGTAAAGAGGTCAAGACAGACGTACATATGAAGGTGTTAAAATATTGAGAAATGCATGGACTTGACCTTGGTGAATTCAAAGCCAAAACAATACCCATTTTCTAACCCCCGTCATCTCGTGCGAACGATTGCTTGGTTGCAAGGACTATGCAGGGGCCGTTTGAAAGGGGGATATGTTATTTTGGGTTAAGGGATTTTGAATTTAAAAAAGTTGGGAAAATGAGTGGAGATAAGTTAAAATATTTTTTGAATAAAAAATAGGAATGTGGATATATATTGGGGTGGAGTTAAATGGGGATAGGATAAGTTATATCTCCATTTTTGGGATGACCCACTTTAACCTATCTTATCTCTATTTTGCTATCCCTATTATGTTTGGATATAAAGGAGGGGATACGGGGGTTATTCACACTATCCCCAAACCAAACATGGGCATATAAGTTTTGGCTGACGTGAGCATGTCTTACTGCAAAAAAATGACATATTTTGAGGGTAAAAAAGAGGGTCAAAATTGGGGCATGATGAACTCAATCGTTGCTGATCATGGAGGACTACTGCCATAAGTCATGGGGCAATCATATGAGATCATGGGGGGCAACATGGAATGCAACCGTCAGAGGTTATGGGATCATAAGGAGTTGTTCTCTTGAGAGATTGTATAAATATCCGATGGAAGAAGAGAATTGGACACAAACACAACCCAATCAATGAATTCTCTTGATTTCCACTGCTTCTTCTACCTAAGACTAGCATAACCAATACTTCGTCTACCTAGGAGTAGCATAACCAATACTCATTCTACCTAGGAGTCACATAGCCTTACTTTATATAGGAGTAGGAGTAGTCATTAATATGTCTAGTAGTAGCAGTAGTCTTCAATCTTCCATAGGAGTAGTCGCAACCATAACATAGTCTTAGATTTAGAACTTCCAAAAGTCCTCTTAATTGAGGCACGGTAGAACCCATCATCCTTTTGATCTGCGCTACGGTTGGCACACCTCACGTGCCTGGCAACTACGTGCCCATCCCGGGTGCAACTATTTTTATTCTGTTTTTTCAGGGAACAAGTTTTGGTGACCACAGTGGGAGACCAAAAATGGCACTTAGGTCCACAATCGTTGATCCACATGATCGATATGACCCAAACAGTCACAAGCACGAACAAAACCCACAAGGTTCATCCTCGACATATGATAAGTATGGCGATGACTCTTGTCCAACTTAGAATCAAGAAACCACCTCCGACTTATGGAAGACTATAGATGGAATAGGGGATTTGCTCAATTTACTCAAGGAGCAGTTAAACGGAGTGGTCGACACTCTCACGACAACCATGGTAGCCAAATTTCAAGCAGCCCGTTCAGACGCCCAAGAGTTGTTGTCTCAGGGCGTACAAGAGGGCACGACTACACAGAAGTAGCCCTCCAACCAAACCTCTCAAACAGTGACCGTGACCCAAATGGTGTCGCTCTTCCCGGAGGAGCCGCAACAGTCAACGGAGGAGATAGTGGTTGAGTCCCTCCTAGAAGAACACAACAACGACAAGAGGTTGATATATGAGCTTGAACAGGTCATCATGGAAGCAGATCCAAAACTTGTGATGTAAGATTGGCTTGAGCTCGGGGGGCAGCAGACCAAGGGTGAATACATCGACGACGTGGATAATGGTGGCATCAATGAAGTCGGAGACAGCAGCGCCATCGAGGACGTCGATGACAACGGGGGCATCAACAACTTCCACGACAGCGGCATCATCGAGGACGACGACAACACTAACGATTACATTAACTGTGAGGACCTGTCCCTCTACTCCTGTGTTGACCGCCTGGGTCGAGCCTGTGGCTCATTGTGGATCACAAGGGCAATTTGATAAATTGCACCTTGTCGGTTTGTTTCACACCCGCGTGTGCACACACTGATTGTATTTGTGTTAGTGTTTGATTAAAATGGTTAGGTGGAATGGTTAGGTGGACCCGAGATCGGAAGACCCGAGCTTGGGCTTGTGTTTTAACCCAAGTTTGACTTTTTGGGCGAAAAAGATCGATCTTCTCTTGCGAAGGAAATCGATCTTCTTGTGCCAGGAAGTTGAGGCGGTGGGTTTCTGAGTGGACGACCACCATTGGCCGTCGCTCTCCACTGTCAGAGATGAGAAGAAAAATCTTCTCTCCTCTCCCTTATCCTCTTCCTCCTTCTTCCTCTCTTCCCTGGCTTCTTCTCCTTCTTCTTGTTGTTCTTCTCCTCCTCCTCCTCCTCCTTCTTCTTCTTCTCCTCCTTCTACTTCCTTCTTCTTTCCCGCGGCTATGCTTCATTCCCCTTTCTCCGACTGCTTCCTTCTTCCCCTCCGTTCTCCCTCCTCCGGCCATCATTTTGAGTGCTTCAGGGCTCGTTGGATTTGTGGCAGCGTGAGGAAGATCTGTGGCTTGGTTTGGCTGTGAGGACATGTCCCTCCATTCCTGGGTCGAGCCTGTGAGGACCCGTACCTCCAACATGGTCCGACCACGTAGGTCGAGGGTCTGATTCAGTTGGTTTGGCTCGGTGGGCCTTGATTCGCGGTCTCCTTTGATCATTGCGGTTCCGAGGATAATTTGGTAAATTACCCTAGGTGCAGTTGGTTTCACACACGCGAAGTGCACACACGGCCTTGTGATGATGTATGTGCTTGATTAGACCATTAGGAGTATCATAGCTCGGAGGATCTGAGTTAGATCGTAAGGATCAAGATTCGAGCGGTCGTGATTAAATCTGGCTGATCAAGCGGTTGGGAGACTTAATCACCGCTCGATTAAACCCAAACCTTCTTAACCGATTTTCCTTCTCTCGTGAGGGCTCATTTCCGCCGTTAGAGAGAGAAGACGAGATCGGGAGAGAGAGGAAGAGGAGAGACCTGCGATCCACGTCGAGGGAGAGCCAGAGACGGCGGCGACCGGTAGAGAGGACTGATAAGACGTGAAAAGTGCATAAATCACCCTTTCAACTTGGCCTTGTTAGTCTCCGAGCAAGGCCTTACTGACAAATATTACCCTATGACAGGTACAAGAGCCCTCAACGAGAATTGGATCAAGTTCCGAGCTTAAACGATGTCATTCGGGCCAGTTTTTATGAAGAAGATCGATCCTTTATTGAAGAAGGATCGATCCTTTAAAGTACATTAAGAAGAATCCAATCGGGACAACAAGGATCGATCCTCCATAAAGAGAAGATCGATCCCTTTTGCGCATTTTTCAGCGACTGAGCGCAAGTTCTGAAGGATCGATCCTCACTATGGGAAGGATCGATCTCTTATGTGCATTTTTCAGTGACAGAGCGCAAGTTCTGAAGGATCGATCCTCACTATGGGAAGGATCGATCTCTTATATGCATTTTCCAGTGACAGAGCGCAACATTCTCTAGGATCGATCTCCATCCACTATAGGATCGATTTTCATTGGGGCGCAGCCAGAACTCAAGAGCAAAGATCGATCATTTCCTATAGGAGGATCGATCCTCCACGGGTCCAGCGATCACACGAAAGAAGAAGATCGATCGTCTACCTTACAAGGATCGATCCTTTTGTGCCAGCCGAGCAAAATCAATGGTCCAGATCTAATCCGAGTGGGGGAGGCTTGTTTACTATAAATAAACCTCTTATGGGGGATTTTAGGGGGCTTCTCTTAGACCTTTCTAGGGCCTTTCTAGTTTTCTTACCCAATTGAGAGGAGGACTTCTTGGAGGAAATCCATGGGATGAGAGCTTCATCAACCTCCATCCATGGATCCAACCAAGATGAGTAGCTAACTTCCTCTCTCTTGGGATTTCCATGTAGTTGTAGGATTCTTTTGTAGTTTTCTTAAGGTTTTTGATGTGTAATCTTTAGGGATGATCTATTATATGGATTTGAGCATGATTTCTTTACCTTTGTACATGGATCTTATTTGTTGAATGGATGAATGCCCTTCTTTGGTATGAGCTAGCACTACAAGAAAAGATGGATTCGATAACACATATTTCATAGCATATATTTGTAAATGCTATTAAAGATTGAGGATTGATAACATAAATATTCAATATGTCATAAATTTGTAAAGAAGTCGTGACATTTAGAGATCGGTGACATTTTATAAGATGTTTTATAGCATATTATTTGCTGATGCTATCAATGCATATATCATAGCACATGTTTCATAACATTCTTTACTAAATGCTATAAAAAAAATTGTGTATTTATAACATAAATTTTAGGACGCTATAATAAGTCTCCCAAAACATTATTTGTATGATGTAATAAGTGAATCATAACACTACGTGGTTGTTATAACTGGCAAAACATAGCATTATTTCGATTTTATAATGTGTATTTCATAATACTATTTAATAGTTACGATTAGTAAAACATAATATTATTAGACTGCTATAATAACTAAAGCAACGCACTACTGCAATATTATAACAAGTTAAACATAACACTATCTGCATATTATAATAAGTATAACATAACGCTATTAGGATATTATAATAAGAAAGCTTAACAGCATTTGAATATCGTGTTTAGTCCCACATCGGAAGTGACACGAAAGTTGGTTTGCCCGGAGGCTATATAAGAAGATTAGGGTGCACAAGAGATCAATACTTAAACAAGTTTATGGGTGATTATAAAGGCTCGTAACCAATAATAGCAATAATAAAATGCTATTACAACAATAGATTTTTGTAAATGTTGTGCTAATAATATTTACCACTCAAATATTGTTAAGCTTGAGTTTGATATTTACCTATGAATTTTTTTTGAATATTATATCAAATAAAGCATAGCACTAAATGAATGCTACAATATTAAAAATATAACACTAATTGGATGCAATAATATTAAAAATATAACACTAATTGGATGTTATAATAAATAAATCAAAACACTATTTGGATGCTGTAATAAGTATATCATAGCATTTATATATTGCGATGAAAAATAATTCATAGCTTAGATTAGTTGTCATATTATAATATTCACATATCTTTTAAAGTGCTATCTTTACTTTTAGATGATATAAATTTATAACTTTGAAAATGTGTTATGAAAATTCGATACTTTTCATAGCACCGCATGCTATAACAGTCACTTTTATGCTATTGAATAGTTTTCATAGCATTTTTTATGTGCTATCGAATCCATCTTTTCTTATAGTGTAGAACTTGTGCATGATGGGTGTTTGTTGTTTTGCCCCAATGAGTTGGATGTGCTAGAAACACATTCAATTTCATTGGGAGGATGAATAGCCCTAGATTAGAGATTAGGGATGCTAAAACCATCCCTACCTCTCTAATTAGAGGATCCATTCTATCTTTCTCTTGCATTGGATTCGAGGTGTTAGAACCATCTCGATCCAATGCCCGACCCCATACAATACCTTTTCCTTGCGACGAATCGATCTTAATCGAAGGTTCGTTAGCGACGATTGAAGTCCACGTGGGTTTTGCTATCTCTTGAAAAACTTCAAGAATCAATAGCCACTCCCAACTGCTATTTCTTTAAGAACTTCAAGAATCAATAGCCACTCCCAACGGGTGGATTGAAGTCCACGTGGATTTTGCTATCTCTTGAAGAACTTCAAGAATACGAAGAATAAATTTTAGATTTTTAGAACTCAGCCTCCTCTTTTTCAGAGTGTGCTTTGCTCTCAAGTGCCTTTGCCGGTCCCCCTGCCTTCACCCCCTCCCCCTTTATTTATAGGTAGGCGGAATGGTTGAATTTTGAAAAGTTGTTGGCGTGAGCGGCTGAGATTCACGGTTTGAGATATGAGATCACAGCTTCTCATTTGTTTGGAAGACACGTGTGTGTAAGAGGGATGAGGGGAGATCAAATTCGTTGGAGGTATGGATGTTGTTCCCTCGGAAGTTTTTTATTAACCTACACCCTACCTTATCTTGCTCCCTCGGAACTTTTTCTTAAGCTAAACCCTACTCCAAGTCTCCAATTACATGATGCCATGTCACATCTTATAATGCTGATGGAAGGCTTGGACGTAGGCATGCACACTTGGCTGATTTTAGATTTGAATTTTGATCGGGGAGTTGAGATTTGGGTGGTTAAGAGGATAGGATTTAGGTAGTTTAGATTTAGGGTTGGGCATATCAAATCTATTTGAATTCGGTTCGAATCATGAATTTGAGTTTTAAATTTTATATATTTGTTCAAATTTTGAATATTTTATTAAATTTTCAAATATTTGAACATGTCGTAGATAATTACCCTAATGCCTTTGGGCAATGGTAAATTACCATAATACCCTTTTTATCGGTCATATATGTTTTTGGACCGAAATACCCTCAAAGCAGGTAGAGGTGCCTTTACATATATTTTCGGACCATTATACCCCTGGAGGTTTAAAATGACCAAAATACCCTCGCCCCTCCCATAGCTTGTGTAGGATGCCATCAAAGCTTTACAAAGGCTGATATGAGGGTGAAAGTACCAAAATATCCTTTTTGTGTTTTAGTTGGTGTAGAGTCCACATATGTTTTGGACAATAATACCCCTAAAGTAGATGATACTGGTGGAGGACATATTTGTCCTGTGTATGTGGAAAATGTGCATTTAGAGTAAATGACCAACAATACCCCTAAGGGGCTTAAATGACCAAAATACCCTTTTTCATGTTTTGGTTTATATAGAATGCCTTCAAAACCATCATGACCTATTTTGGAATGTTGTAGTTGGGTCAAGCCTATATTTGGCTAGAATGACCAAAATACCCCTAGAAGGTAAAACTTACCGAAATGTCTTTTATGCTTTCGGTTTATATAAGATGTTATAAAAACCATACAGGGCTATTTCTTAGATATTGTAGGAATCCTGAACATGTATTTTAGTCAAAATTCCCAAAATACCCCTGGTGGGCAAAATTACCAAAATGCCCCCGAGTCTACTTAGCTTTTGTAGGATGCCGTAAAAGCTATATAGGGTTATGATATGATATTTTAGAGAGTCCAGGTATGTATTTTGCCCTGAATTCCTAAAATACCCTTGGGCGGGTAAAATTACCAAAACGCCCTTTGTTCTCCCGATTTGTGTAGGATACCATCAAAACCGTGGAGAATCGCATATAGAGCAGTGTATGTGTGCTCTATGAGCATTCGGGTTTGTATGCTTGGTGATGTGTCTTTGAACAGTGTCTGAGGCGAGTAGAGGCAATTTTGTAAATACTCCAAAATTTGACATTAGTCAAAATTGGTGTCTACAATGATGAACATGAGAGTTGTAGATCTTTGAATCTACGCTCAGACCCAACCGGTTTCATAATTGTCTGATTTTCCTATGATTTGTTATGCATTTCCTACGGATGGGTTGCGTTGCAGCAATTAAAGGTAATTAGTGAGATTAGTGGTTTTGATTAGTGTTTTCCGGGTAATCTCGCCGTCTGATGTTTCCCAGTTTTGGATATGTTGATCCCAGCATGTTTATATGCCGGTGTCTAAGTTGGATCTCGAATCCGACATCGTTTGAAAGTCGGATCGACGAGGTCTCTTAGCCCCTAATTAGAGGATCTTGTTGGTTTTAATAATATTATATGTGATGAACATATAATATTATATTATATGTTCATCTGAGTTTTCGGGGTTGCTTCCCGTTGCATGAGTCCGCGGTTGACGGTCGCGGTACCGTTGTAATGCCGAGACCTGCTGTTGACGAGGTCACTTGCTTCCCGTCAACGAGGTCACTTGCTTCCCGTCGACGAGGTCAATTACTTCCCGCTGCAGCGATCCAGTTAGACTTGTGTGTTGCTTTTATCATACTGTTGCATGCCTATCTCTTCTCTGTGTATGATCATAGCATGCATTATGTTGTGCATTAGATGCACAAGGTTAGGGCGTGGGCGATGGGTCCATCGCCGATCCGAGGCTTTCGGGTAGCTCGGATTTAGCTCTAGGATCGTAGCGGGTAGCAAGGTCCATGTTGGATTGTAGTATTCGGTCGATATCGATGATAGGCTTAGATGACTTGAATACATATTGATCGATGATTTAGAGGTCATGTTGGCCTCGAGCCAGGTGCTGAGGGTGCAGCCGGTGTCGATCCCTCGCATAGCAGTGTCGAGTGGGACAGCAGTGTTCGTTTCCTGCTTTACTGAGGGTGAAACCTGGACAGGAGCTCTCGGTGATGCGGGATGGGGTTGTTGTAGGGCCCCGTAGCATACCTAGGCCTAGCTTGGGGGCGACACTGTTGTGTTCCCTCCCTTTCTGTGTGTCGTAGTGTAGAACCCTACTAAGATTTATGCTCACTCCTACCCGGGCTGCGTTTTACAGGTGCAGACGACAGCTCTTCTTCAGTGGCCTCTACCGGGCATGCGTTTGGTGTCGCGGCGGCGTCTGGCGGTGCCAAGGAGCGGTGATCATCAACACCTTGTCCGTTTTCATCCTCAATCTTCAGCCGTCCGCCAACAATGCGGTATAGAACGATTGAAGAACATAGGATTGGTCGTGACGGTGGAGGTCCAAGGTAGAAGACAGTGGAGGATTTCTTAAAGACGAGTATTTTGAGTAAAGGATTTCTTAACGATGAGTAGTACGACAATCCGAAGGATATTTTGGATATTAACTAAAAACATTTTACTGAATGTATCTAATAAAATCTATGGTGTATTTAGAATCTCCTTTTGTGTATATGGTGACAAGGTGGTGCCCACAAAAACCAGGTCAGCCTTTTTTTGAGTAACCTGTAAGTAGCACTAGCCTTTTTGGGCTCAATTAATCAAGAAAAGTCTAAATGCACCTGCAAAACTTTAGAAGAGCTACAAACGACTTTTCCATGATGCACATATGAGAAATACAGAATACAGCTGGTAGCCGAAATCCCAAAATTCCACATGGGAGTGTCTTGATTACAAGACCATGTAAAAATCGAAACCAAAGCCCATGTACATGGTAGGCAAAGTGGATGGCTTCAAGCCTTTGGTATGAGATTTTGAAAGGGATGAATAAAAAACCTCCCTCTTCATCAAATATACAAACAACTATACATCTAGGGCGCCTGAACAATGAAGTGGTCAACTGATTCTAAAAAGTTAGTATATGGAATCTACAGATAGAACCTCGGTGTTCCACCGGTTCCTACATCAGCCTAAACCACACCGTAGAGATGCCTAAGATTGCTGTGTCGTTTCTGGTGGACGAGAAAACTCTTTATCAGCGTGGTGTAGAAGTCTTCTTAGTCGCAGCAGCATATCACAGTGGCAAGGCAGTGCAGTGCGTCTCTCCAAGTAAACTGGACTTGCCGTCATCCAAGAAAGAGAGTGGAGCTCAGCCGCTGCCGACTCTAAAACCAAGTGCATCTCCATGTCGTATTCCTTATTAATGGCCTCTGACCCAAAACTACGGCTTTGTTTGCTGGCATTGCTACTACTAGTTCCTCGCCCCAACTTTTCTTGAGCACTGTGTCCTCCGTAGTGATCAATCAGGCTAACAGCAAGAACTGATGGCCAATCCTCTTTCATCGAATCCACCGGATCTTTTCTTACTGTGGGGACTGCTTTCGAAATAGCGTATGCAGTTGACAGAGGAATCGCAGATCCTTTGCTGTGCAAGAGGTGCGCAAGGGGTGGCGACTCTGAGGTGAGACATGTGGGAAGCTGCAAGGTATTTGGAGGTAGGGAACGCATATTAGGTGAAGGGATCAGGAGATAAGACCATGGTGTAGATCCTAGAGACTTCACAGGACTGAATCCCTCCAAGTAGCCAGAGAGGCCTAAAGTGTTGCTGCCTTGGGTCCCCCCACCTATGTAACAGAATGTAAATACCAATCATTTACCATAGATGATACTTAAACAGTAGACCTCCTAAAGAAAAAAATTACTGCAATTTAATGCTAGCAAAATCATGTCTAGATTTTAGGAAAAACCATAATGAGAGTACTGACCAGTGGAAGAAACATCTGCTGGAAGGAGTAGATGCAAAGAATGATCAAGGGAAACTCCAACTAGAGTGATGCTCTGCACAAACTGTAACAATCCCCTGGAGCTGTCTGCACCTGATGGTCCAGCTAAAAGCTGCTTTTTTGTATTAGTTTGTCCTAAACCAACTTTCATAAAGCTTGCGGACTTTGCATGAGGGCTATAAAGAGAAGGGCTAGGTGAGGAAGGAAGGTTTCTCTCTTGAATCAGACCCATTTCCTGCTGCTGCAGAGAAGTCCCACTTGTGCTTGTGGGTACACCATCAGGTGTAGATCGTCGTAATTGTAGGGGCCACTTCTTAACTTCACTGCCTCCAAAGGAGTAAATAGCTTTGTGCCATTCTGTCCAAAACAATGGATAAATCAATAAGGAGCAGAACTCTTCATTAAAGACAAAGGAAAAAATCAACTTGAGAGTAGAGGATTTGATAATCCTTGTTACCTTGGCATTCAAGCTCAAAGAAACATCCAATCCGAGTAATGACAATGTCCCTTGGCCTGATACTACCAGCATCAGTGGAAGAAGAAGACAAGATTTGACAGCCTTGGTGCAAAACTTGAACAAAGAGGTATTGAAGAACCTTTGTGTCTTGGTGGCTACTAATACCACCGAAAGGATAGATACTGATATCAAGCAATTCTCCCCTGGAATCCGTCCAGATGCATATCAGCCAGCGCCAATCCTCAGTCCAACCATAGCAACAATGAAGGCTTGGAGTCTTCTGATCATGTTCAGAATTATCAGGCAAGGAACTCGTTCCAGGATCTGAATTCCCACCTGGTGTCGAGGTTTGCATATAAATTCCAATACTATCATCAATGACAGATTTGGAACGTCCGGCCTCCAACAACGTACTGCCAGGCTCTGCCAATATAAAAAGCGGCTCAAACATGTACCGTGAGTCATCTTGGCATAATAGATCTACTGATCTATTAGGGTCACAGTTCAGTCCACCAATCCTTGATGTCTGCCAGGAATTATCCCATGTACCTGGCCTCTGTCCAGCATCAAGCTCAGCATCTCTCGTGAGAGTTGGTCCTGAAATACGAGACGCAAGACAGTCCTTCCAGAGTCCTGGCATGGACGATGATAACTGCATCAGTGACGATTGAGATCTTCCTGAGATTGCTGATGAATGAAGCATATCGATGGTGGAAGAAGCAGCACGAAGTATTCGTCGAGCCTTATTGTAAACAGTGAAAGCAACATCTTTCAAAAGGGCAAGCTCATTAGAAGGCCTATAGACTCTTAATAAGGACTCGATTGTCACAATCTGTAAGACGACCTTGGGGATGCTAAAACCTGAGAGAATCAGAACGCTTGATACAGATGCTTCTTCTGTGGCTGTAGTACAACTTAACGCCTTTGCAACCTGAGAAGACAAAATGGCTCGTCTCTCTTTCTCTGGTGATAGAACATTAGAGCCAAGAGCAGCACTTGATTCGATTAATGTCTGTAGAACTGCTACCGGCTCTGGAAAGGGGCACACAACGTAGACTACCTGAATATATAATCAAAGAAAGTAGGTGAATATGTATTCAAAGTGATACAGTACTCGAGATCCACCACATCTGGTTTCATTCTTTCAAATATGATAAGATTATTACTTTATCTGCCCAAAAGAAAAGGACTCCTTATCGGACATTTATAAGAAGAGAACTGTCTTGCAGGTTATAGTACAACACACAACATTCAAGACACCGATGACATCTGAACAAATTATTCGATCAGTTCAATTAGCAAATATAGATAGGAATTACAACCTTATTTAAGTGTAATGAAAATTGAACAATTCCTATGAATTAACTGTCTTACTATTTATTTAATCCACGGTTTCACTAATCAACAGCATCCGATTACAGACACAAACTTCAGCTCCTGTTAGACAAAAAGATCAGAATGAGAGAAAACTATAGATGACAATCCCTAGATGGTTGAACGAATTAGAATATTTCAAATACTTTTAGTCATATATCACTTTTTGCATACATCTAATGCTTTCCAATTCTTTCCCTTATTTTCAAATATTTTTTAGTGGTGGCTGAAACTCCATGCAAGAACATTGAAGCATATTATTTTCAGGAGTGCCAGGAAGGAAACTAAAGCTGACACTTAAAAAACTGAGTAAATACATAGAATTTCATGCTAGGAAAGCAAATATGCAAATAAAGAATTAACCAACAATAGTAGAGTCCGGTACTTTCCAATACTCATGTACAGTAACCAGGCTCATTCAAAAAACCATGTGAAGCATATCATGCACCACTTCTCAACCAGGCTCATTCAAAAAACTGAGTAAAGAACCTTCAACTAGCTCCCAGCCCTTAATATACATGCTGGAATTATCTTTGTGTTTGGGTTCAGGTAAAAATCAGCTCCTACGTTCAATCTAATGGCAAAGAAGTATTTCTTTCCTTTCCAAGACACTATAGTTCTTCCCAAAAGTAACAACAAACCTATCCATTTAATCAAGCAGTTTATAATCCAGTGATAAAATAAATACATACCGTACAAGCCCCACTGCTGCCTTCCTTCTGGTTCACTGTTGGATTCATTACAAGTTTTAGCTCCTTGAGAACCTTTTTAAGAGACTCCACAAATTTCTTCAACTCCCAACCTTTTGATAGAGCTAGTAAATAATCATTGATTGAACTCACACCAATCCAACCATTACTGCCAACTTTGACTTCCTGAGGGCAGTCTACAAGAACAAAGCCAGAGGGCACATATTTTCCAGATGATTCCACTGACACACCACTTGTATGAGGCGAATGACTTCCAAGATTGCAAGATTCATAAACTGGAATTTGAAGAAAGATAAGCGAAGAATGACCAAAATACACAGGAATACAGTCTTCAATGGAATGATATTTAACAGTACATGATAAGAATTAAACTACGAAGGCGCAAGTAAATCATTTTTTTTCAGCATCATTTTCAATTACCACTTCAAATCTTTTTGAACATAACTGCAAAAATACAGATAAAACCCCAAGTAGAAGGTGGAATCCATAAAGTTCTACTTCCATCATAATGAGTTAATTGAAGCCTGGGGAACACGTAGGCACAAATGCATGTAGTAATGAATTCAGCTATCAGGAGCAATATTGGACAATTATGTGTAAACTGTTCTAAAAAATGGCAGGAAGAGTTGGAGCAGGCATACGGTGCTAAGGCTAAAGGTAGGCAACTGCTCAAATAAAGCTGCATGAAGAAAACCATCTAGCTTTATATAACTAGAAGTTTTGCAACAATAATGTGTACATGAACAATAACAAGACAATCATTAACAGTAACACTATGGATTTAAGTACCAGCCGAAACTCTCCCTGCTGCCCTACAAGCCATTCGAGAGGTTGTTGATTCAGAATGTTCGGGTTCTAGCAAGAATTGCCACGCTTGTGGCACATTTCGTGTTGGTCTTTGGCCGGCATGTATCGTGCTCACACTCGATACAGACCACATGCCGACAACATGAAGCCTCTTCAAGAGGGAAATGTACTCAACCAATATTCATAATTTACCCAGACAATACATATCAGAAGGCAAGCCCGTATGG
This sequence comes from Narthecium ossifragum, assembly GCA_963920575.1. NCBI lineage: Eukaryota > Viridiplantae > Streptophyta > Magnoliopsida > Dioscoreales > Nartheciaceae > Narthecium > Narthecium ossifragum. The sequence continues at coordinate 19,741,917 of OY986974.1, forward strand.
CAGCCCATGGGCTTCGGTAATTCTCTCTGTGTAGATCAAAACATGTAAGTTTTGGACGGCACTAAAGCAACTTCTGAATCTATGCTCTTTTTTGTCCTCCTGTCCTCTGTAGAAGTCAGTAATGGACATGGATGTTTAATGCTTCAGGTTAAAAATGATATACAATGCACGTATCCCATTAACCAACTTGAATCAAATTGATTAGACGATCAATGTTTAATCCATTAGATTGGCCCGACCCAAACAGAAACAAACTCGAATTGACCAATTAAATCCCCATTCTTGTAACATAAAAAATTCCCAGCAAATCTCCAATTCGACCAATTATTGTGAGGGTTCTAAACTTCTAGCAGTGCAGGTGCATACCCCAGAGCGACAATCTGAAGACAAACAGTGGCTGAAAGCAAACACGGACAATTGGCAAGCATTTACATTTTCTTTTCTTGTCTCCTTTCCTTTTTTCTTTTGTCGAAGAAGTTTGCCTGAGAAGAAGGAAGATACATAACACTTATGGAAGTTCCCAAAACCCTACAAGAGACCAATCATCACCTTTACAACATGATGCAGGGTGACTGCAAGGAATGGCAGCGAAAGGGAGGCGGGAAGGAGGAAGAAGAAAGAGTTGGGGAGGAGAGTGAAGAAGAGGAACCGAGGGAGAGTTAATAGAGAGGAAGCAAAATCTATCATACATATCATCAAACATCCTCATTAAGAATAAGGCATCTCATCTACAAGAGAGGGAACATGACTTGACCATGCCTAACGGTTCAAGTCCAAAATAGAACATGACTTGACCATTTCTAATGGTTCAAGTCCAAAATAACAACAATAGAAAATACATAGCTGACATGCATATCGATCGAGTCCAAAATAACATAGGTGACCCTCACATTAGATGTAGTCATCCAGCCATATAGAGAGTGGATGGATGAGCCTTGGTGCCGCTTGTAGACTCGTGTAATGGGCAGTAAAAATATGTTGTCGCCACCAACTCTCCCGAGGTAAGAAGAACTCGACCCTATCGAGGGGGGGCATGGTGTGACACTAAAGGTACTCCAAGAGATCTTGGTCAATCTGCTGCAACTCCTCTCAGGTGATCCATGTGGCACCACTGTCTTGACGCCCTCATTAATGAACTAGGAAGCGTTGTACTGTCACTGCAGCTAGAAACTAGCTACTCACCTGGCCCAGTCTGATCTGCTCTGGGCTAATCTGCTCCAAGCTGAACTGGCTTCTAGGCTATGGAGATGCTAGACTGTAACTGGCCTGAACTATTCTGGAGTGGGTTGGAGCATTAGATCTAGTTTGCTGGATCGGAGCCAGGCAGATCCGGCTAGGTGAGCCCAGTTAGGCTCAATTTGGTCTGAATACAGTCAGTTTGGGTTGGATCAAATCAGCTTTGCCATGACCCAATCCTTTAATTAAACCCAACTGCTTTGATCCCTTCTAATCACGATCCCTAAGACCATGTAGCCGTAAAGGACAAGCACGGCCCCAAGATAAGGGTCATCAAGAGGTCCTGAGGTGAGGAGCCGTGACGACCAGGGTGAGTCTCCCTCCCTCTCCCTCGTCTTGGGACCCCACCCCTCCTTTATGGCTACATGATCTTAGGGATCGCGATCAGAAGGGATTAGACCAGTTAGTTTTAAGTAAAGGAGTGAGTACATCCAAAGTTGATTTGATTCATACCATATTAAGCCCTCACTAGGCCCAATCCAGCCCAGCGCAGCCCGATCTAGCCGGTCCAAATTTAGCAAACAAGATATGATACGCCAGCCCACTTCAGAACAGTTCAGCCTAGTTACAGTCCAGCATCTCCATAGCCCAGAAGGCAGTTTAATTTGGAGCAGATTGAGCCAGTTGAGCGGCTAGTTTCTACCAGCAATGGCGGTAACAGGCCCTTCCTGGTTTGTTGGCGAGGGCATCCAGACAACGATGTCACATGGAGCACCCGAGAGGAGCTGCACCAACTTAACCCAGATCTCTTGAAGTATCATCAACCACATCATGATCCTCCTTCAAATGGTCGAGTTCTTCCCACCTCAGGAGAGGTGGTGGGGACACCAAATATGCACCACCCATTACACGAGTCTACAGGCGACACTAGGGACTCAATCCAGCCACTCTCACTATGGCTGGATGATTACATCTGATATGAGGGTCACCTATATTATTTTGGACTTGATTTATATGCATGTTAGTTATGTATTTCCTATTGTTGTTATTTGGACATGAACCATTAGACATGGTCAAGTCAAAATTTGTTTTAGACTTGAATCATTAGACATGGTCAAGTGATGTCTCCTTCCTTATATAAGAGAGGCTTTAGTCTTATATGAGAATGATTGATGATATGTATGACAGATTTTGCCTTCTCTCTCTAACTCTCCCTCCCTTCCCCGGCCAGTTTCTTGTTGTCACACTGCATCACAGCACTTTTGAACACATTAATGCTTTACAAAAACAAAGCCAAACCCTTTCCTTCGCTGGTCTCGTAGTGTAGGTAGCAAGGATTTCTATGCCAGAAGGCACAACACATGCACATGAACTCTTCTAAGCTAATACATGTATTGACACAAAGCTTTTGCCGAAACAGGCATCGCGTCTGCGGCACGAAGCTCTTCTAAGCCAAGACATGTATCAACACCAGGTTTGTGACGGTACAATCATCGTGCAGGCAATAAACCAGCACAATACATGTCAATCCATGCCGATTTGTATCAACCAGAGCACAATGTACTTGTAGGAAGGGGCACAATGTACTTGTAGGAAGGGCCAGACGTTCCAACTTTTGGCATGCTCCATGCCGCAGTACATGCCATGCCACAGAAGTTACAGCTCCATAAGTGCCACTCGGACTTAATCCTTGAAAACCAAAAAGGACGAAGTCGAAGATATATTGTCAAGATCAACAATAGGATTTCGGCAGCCGTATATTAAAAACAATAAAAAGCTTTGATCCTGCATCTAATTTCAAATGTATAACAAAATTGCCTGTGTCAACACGTCATGATTGAATGCTATTTAACAATCAAGAAGTCCATTATCTCGTTCCAAACTGTTGCACAGAATAAACTATTTTCAAGTGGACCACGATACTACAGAATAGAGAATCGATATATTTCATACCAAAACTCATCACCTTTTCAGAAATGGTCCAACAGCTGAAGAAGCTAATGGAGATAGAGTTTACTTTTCAACTTGAGTGTAAAACAGTTAAATTCGACTGGAACAGCACTAGATCCAAGACAGCAATGGAAGGGTTAAATGAGGCTAACTTTTGTTAATTTGAGCAACTTCTACATAATCTTACAAAAGCGTTCAAAGCTTGGCATTAATGTACCAACCAACCAAGAACAATTGCTAAGTACAATTAGTAATAATGTAATCAATAATTCACCCACTATTAAGGGCAAACAAATTACCTCCAAATGGTGGGTCAAGATTGGGAATCCAAAACTAGCATTTATTTCAATTGCACGCTAACATAAAAATGGTGATAGTGCTATTTTCTAGCAAGTTACGATTAAAGTAAGTAACTAGCTATGCATTGATTTCAATTTTGAGATTTCATCCACATCATCAAAAATATAAATGCAATATAGGCTTTTAAGCAAAATGAATGTGGCCCACCGAGTATAATATTTGATATTCTACTGGTTTTTCTATGTTGTTTGGGATTTCTATTTGTCTCTAGTTCTGTTGCCACCTTACTATTGTACAAGCTTCTGATTTATTACCAATAAGCACTCAAATACTGGTGAGAATGTTTTTGCTGTTTGTACTCAAAACTAGTATACATGTACCATGAAGTGAAGAAAACATGCCCTTAAACTCAACATGATGGATTTGCGAGAGCTTCCATTAGCTGAATTCCTACTCAGAAGGTATACACCATTCTCTCCTCAATAGAAAGAAGACCATAGCAAAAAATACCATGTATTCCAGATCAACATCAGAAGAAAGAGGCAAGCCCTAATAATTTGGAAGGGAAACAACGGAAAGAAGAAAAAAACTATAAAAGCTAAATGACACCCTAATTGAATAGCTTAGGACTAATTTTAGAATTTACAAGGTTAGGAGCACATATACAACATTCAGAACCATACAGAAAGATACTACAGATTTGAAGCCTACTCACTTTTTTCTGAACATCATAATTTAAATAAATGTTTTAGTGATTGCCGCAGGTTTGGAGGCAATCCTCCTCTATTCAATAAAAACTCCTAGCCTTATACAAAAAAGTCAGTGAAAAGAACTGATCATAATCTACAGATTCTGAGATTTCGTAAAGATCCATCTCCATTAAAGTTTAATCAATTTTTTTCATTTGCTAGTTCTTTTTCTTTTAATAGTTTTCTGTAACCTTAAGAACTTTGGGATTTGTTCACATCAAGTCCATTGATATTATGATGCCATATGGATATAAGATCTGTATGCTTACGCTATTATAGCAGATGAACTAAGAGTGATGACCCTCACAAACCAATGGGCTAAAACCCAATATATTTACACTGAATTTAAGCATCATTTCCTCTCAGTTACATAACAATTAATGTAGGATAGGAGTAAATAAGAAGAGAAGGAAATTTAATAAATGCAAGAAGACTTTAACCTAGAACAATAAATTTAAGCAAACCATGTATCGACCTCAGAAAAATATGGCAAGCTCATGCTGCTCACCTGTTCCTAGTTGTTGAAAAAAATCAGCAGCAGCATAAGTCAGGAGATCAATATCGGGACAAACAGCGTAGTAATTGATCTGCAACAGTAGATGTGCATGGGCCATATAAAGCAAGACGCGATCAATGGAAAATATCACAAGCAACCTCATAAGAAGAAAACAATTTCAACAGATATCTTATGTGTTTTGAGAAATTGGAGTCTTACAGGCTTTTGTAAAGCATAAGGCTCAAGAGGTGTCTTTTCCCAAGTCTGCATGCAGTTTGCTGATGTTTTTAGCCAATCATCCTGGTACCTATGACATTCATTCTCTTAAATCCCCACAAGCAAATCGCACAGATTAACTCAAGCTAATATCTATGTAACATGAAGGAGAGGGGGATAAATACCCAACAAGAACTGCAGGCAACGGGAGAACTGAAAGTGTAGGCCTGAAACGGCAATGGTGCTTCTGTTGCTCATCTGAATTATACATTTCTTGATTTGATCTCCTTTGAGATGGATCCTCAATTCTTGCTCCCTCTGTGGCATCAGATTTTGAGATTTTATTACAAGCTTAGAAAAAGAACCAAACTCATAGTAGGTATTACCTCTGATGCAAGAGGAATTACCAACTGACTGAGATGGGCTTATGGGCTCTCCGGCAAGAGTAACAGCACTCGGTGAATCTTTAGTTTCAGTTTGCACACACTGGAGAGAAAAACCATCTCCAGTTAATCCCCAATCGCCCAGTTGGCTGCGGCCCTTGCACCAGTCAATTACAGACAATGGACCATCCAAATTGCCAAAAGCGGACTTCAAGGCTACTTTTATGTCAGACTGAAGCAAACTCATCACTGAAGATGCTTGAACCTGCAGCAAGAAGAAAAGTCATATAATGTTGTCACATGCAAAAGCATTAGAGTACTAGCCCCAATATTAAATTTGAAACTGTACCAAAATAGAATGAGTGCAAAGGTTAAGGAACCATAAGAATCATCAACTATCCTTTATCTTGAAAACTAGATGAGCATATAAAACCAATGATAGATGACCCACAAAGTGGATGGAAAACAGATAAAGAGTGTCAAGTTCAAATGAATTCTTTGAAAATGTAAAAGCCATATAAGATAACTGTTCAGACAGCGGAAAGTGTGCTTTACTTTGAAATAAACATATTAGGAAAAGGTGTTCCAATTCTATTCAGTTAAGCTTGGTTTCACAGTATAGAGCATACATCTTGGATGAATTGCAAATGAACTTGAGTATAAGGATACCAACTGACTACATATGTTTCACAAGTCCCTTAAATAGTAGATTACGGCTCCAGATGTCGACATGTCTCACAGAGCATAAAAACAGTTTACTAAAAGAAAGCCATGCACCTTACTGAATGATATCTGCTAATACCACATTGTTATGCCATTCACCAAAGTGAGATAATTGATTCACGTAGAAGTTTAGAAGTGGAAGAAAAGATTGAGTCATTTCCAATGCTCTAAAAAGTATCAAACAAACCGTGGCCAATATTTAAATAGAAAAAATTAAGATAAACACTTTAGTGAACAAAAATTGTTATGGAGATTGTCCCTTAATACAAAAAGACAAATAGGAAAACTCAATGGAACACAGCACTGAGACAGAAAATTGGATATACACCGACACTGGGTCATAAATTCAGAAGCATCGAGCACAAAGGAGAAATAGATTCTTTGTAGTCTCTTTGAGTAAGCAAACTGGGAATGCTATGCATGCATATATATCTGTAAGAAAAGACAAACATAAGCAACATCCATGCCAATAACTGCTACCTACTTCCCATGTGTCCAACTTCCCTCTTATATCGTTCGACATACTCAAGGGCAATGTCACTTATTTCGTCAGCTTCAATGCATAAAATATAAACTAGAGGATAGCAAAAAACCAAAAGCGCTAACAAGTTTTCTGAGTAAAACATCTCAGTTTTGATGATCAATGATGATCTAAAAATTTCTTGCACGTCTATAAAAACGCCACTTAACTTTTTGTGTTGACTATAATTACTGAAATTAACATACCCGATCACATGGTAAAATTCGTTCGCCCCACTAATATAACTTACTAGATGCTCACGAGGCTTGCAGCAAAATCTCTTAGTAATAGGGTTGCTAAACCAATCTAATTACCACCTATAAGGATGGAAGTCTCTTTCTCTCCGTCCCTCCCTCACTCCCCGTGTTTAGTCTATTCTGTCTATTTGCCTGCCTATCTACCTAGTATGTTCCTTGACGGCAAGACCTACTTGAGACAAAGGGAAATGAGGGGCTGATCACAATCCATTGACCTAATATTTGGACATGAAAACCTACAGGACTGAGATCATGATAAACTAAAGTGGAATATTAAATATCACTACTAAAGAAAGATTGAATAACTGAATCCGACCTAACGTAGAAAGACACTTGGCTAGCATTAGCACTCCAAGAGCCATTTGAGGACTATCTAGCTGTAATCTGATCTAAGTACCCATAGGATTGAAGCTAGGTCAGATCAACCAAGCTTGAATAATAATCAGTCCACTTCAAAGTTAGATTAAAGATCATAGCTTCATTTAGAGCAAATTGGATATATCAATGCCCAATAAGTCCAAAGTTGTTATTGGATTATTTGGATGGGGACCAACCTAACAACTTGCAGCTTACCATCAACACTTATCAAACATATTACTGTATCTGAATTCGTTGCACAATACAGTTAATCTCAAACATACCACCGCTCGCATGTTATCACATACCTAAATCCAATCTGATGTTATTGGCAAGGGTGGACAAATGTTGTGTCGCTAGGCTACAGGCATGGACAGCACGGTCAGCATTGGTACATGAATTTGTGCTTTGGTGCCGACCGGCACTAGCACGTGCCAAACGACACGGACTGGCACAAAGTTTTAATGGTCTAAACAAAGTTCTAAAATATTATTCTTCCCCAATAATGTTTAATTAATTTGATGCTTAAAACCAATTATATTGGATGCTTCGGTCACGAGGATTCTCCGTCGTCCAATCGGATGCTTCGGTTGATGTTCGGAGCGGAAGCGCCGACCTTGGGGTTGTCTGCCTAGCGGAGGATGGTTCCACCAGCTGGGTTGATAGGTGCATGGAGCACGATGTGGAGCTGCCTGAGCTCCATGCGTTCTCTCTTGGGCTCGACTGGGCTAGACACATGGGACTCAAAAAGGTCATTTTTGAGCTGGATTGTAAGGATCTCGTAGATCACCTTCATGGGCGTTGTCAGTGGGTGATCCTCATGTCACGAATGTTATCGCAAACAAGCTCTCTAGGCTCGGTAGGGGGTATGGGGCTAGTTGGTTGTCGGTCAGGCATTTAGATACCCCGCATAGATGACCTTCATGTTGTTTTGTACAGGGTTTTTTGTGCTTCAATATCTTCAACGTTCGGGCTCATCTTCTCAAAAAAAGAAAAAAAAACAATTATATTTATTTTGCTAGCCCAAATAATACACACATAAGGGCGAAAACACCCAGTAGATGTGTCTTAGAGGTTGAATGTCTGTGTCGAACAGTTAAAACCTCGTTTCAATCATTGGAACTCCTTGGTTACCATACACAAGTCTTGGATATAAAGTCACGTCCAATCACCTTGTTTAACACAATCCACTTGGGAGCCTTCATTTTAGTTTAGGATCCCACAACAATGTGAACACAAGAAAAGTTGCATCACCAACAGACAAAACCACTACTTGGCAAAATGTTAAAAGATTACGTTAGACTTAAATAAGATTGTTTCTTCTCAGTGTTATCTGATATTTTGTTAGACCAGTAAACTCCTAATTGAAAAAAATATTCTTGGAGTGTCGATTACAAGCTTTCTTGTGAAAGTTCTAGTAGATTTACACTATTGGAGAACGGGTGAATTACACTCAACCTAGTGACCTACAATAATTAAAATCATGATGAAATGGGCTAATCACAAATTGTAAACGTTAATGGTTGACAATCCAATAAAAATAATTTGTGTCAAAGTTTATTGTGTCGACGACCGGAACGGGTCAGCAAATGTCGTGCCAATGGGTCACCGGCACCTACACTGACACTATGGTCGGTATTGACACATAAATTTGTGCTTTGGCGCCGACCAACACCTGCATGTGCCAGCCGGCACGGTCTGCCATGAGTTTTTAATGATTTCATGTGGAGTTTTAAAATACTACTATTCCTTAGTGATATTCTATCATGTTTGATGTAAAACCAATTATTTATAATTTTAATTGCCCAACAACTCCTAATCGAAACAAAAAGACCAAACACATTTTATGCGTTCCAGAGGTCAAATGCCTGTGTCGAACCATTAAAAATCCTTGCAGGTTCGGGACCAACACGATACTTGCCATCAACTCGATAATCCTTCTACCATTACATAGCATTTAACGTTGGTGAATGATCCTGACAGTGTCAGTCCATGATGTCCAAGAGCTTTCCAATTCTTGCTATCAGGTTTCTCAAAATCCCAGATGCACCCTACTTGTCTTTCTCATGCTCATGCAATATTAGGAGAGTTGAACCCACTATAGTGAAGTGCAGTTTTTTGGTTGACCAAGAATGATAACAAAGGGATGGGGAGGTTACTTCCCGCACTTGATCTAATTCACCATTCATGACATATTTGTTCTCTTTCATTTGAGCAATATGGACAGAAAGAATGAGGGTCCAATTCAAAAGGCAATTCATAAACTAATAAGCCTTCACACATGAGAAGAGGGATTAACAGTTTTCGCATAGGATCAACATATGGCTAGGTAAAGCTTGGTCTAAGGATCTATGAAATGACACCTAGGTTATCGGCTGCAGCTTAGAGCAGAGAATACTCAACAAGAAGCTTGAAAAGAGAGGAGGGAGAACGAGATGAGAATGAAGGAGATAGGTAGAAGAATGATTTTATTCCCTCCAAACTGTTATTCCATTACATGTAATAATAGCAGCCTTCATCCTAAACAGGTCTCTTGCAATTCTTCCCAAACAAGATCCTTGCAACATATCCTAAACAATCTCCAAATCCAACAAGGAAAAAAACTAAGCAACCAACTAAGAAGGATTCTGAACGAAATAATTAAGAAAGACACGTTAACTAAGACAGACTCCAACCAAGTAATTAGGTTGAACCAACTTAAAGCACTGGAACCTCAACCTCCTGCAACCTATGAGATAGATAACTAAATTACTTATGTTATGACAAGTGGTCTGCAACAGTTGTTCATGTCCCTCATTCCCCATGCTGGCAGCTGCACTTAATGCATCAGATTACAAGGCATTTGAGTATTAAACAAGTTCTGCGAACGACTATAAATGGCAAAACCTTATCAATAATAAGTGACCGACGATTACTTGGATCAGTTCTGCAGCACTCCGTAAAAAACGTTCACCGGCATAGCTCCACTAATGGGCTGTTTGGTTGGTTGCATTAAGTGATGCATTCTACATGAGTAGGTTCAAAAAAGACCATTGATGTTGCATCGTGTGAAACCACCAAAATGACCGTTTTCACATGATGCATCATCAATTGATACCTGGATTTGGCTGGCTAGTGCAGCATCAGCCGATGCAGAATGCATTAGTTGATGCAAGCAACCAAACATCCCCTAAGTGAACCATGTTGCAGATGATGGAAAGAAAACAGGCCTCGAAAAATAAATGGAACCCCAAGATTCCGAAACCATGGAAAACCATCCTGGTTTTGAATTAGAGATGGCAAGTCCAAACAATCACACTTGCACTCCACCTCGTTATTTAAGACAAAAATAGCAGAATCGATGATATAATTACAGTAAAATTATACATGCCAAAATGGAAGAAAAGAAATGGTAATGTAAATTCATAACACCGTCAATTTGACCATGACATTCTTAACAGAAAGAAATAAAGCAGTCTGGTTTTGAATTAGAGATGGCAAGTCCAAACAATCACACTTGCATTCTGCCTCGTTATTTAAGACACAAAAATAGCAGAATAGATGATATACTTACAGTAAAATTATACATGCCAAAATGGAAGAAAAGAAATGGTAATGTAAATTCATAACACCGTAAATTTGACCATGACATTCTTAACAGAGAAATAAAGCAGTCTAAAGATAGATGCTTACATCAGCAGAGAGTGGGTTTATTAAGTCAACCCCAGCAATGTCCACAGAATGACAGGCAGCTAAAAGTCCACCACAACCTGCATGAACCATAGAAGGACCACACGAAAATCCACGCCTTTGCTGCTCCTGTGAAGCAAGCCAGCAATAGGAACCATCTCCATCATCTATATCAAGTGAAACATCAACAAAGGAACTAGATTGCTGAACCAAAAACGGCATAGCATCAAGAAGCTCCTGAAGAGGATGCCGCTGCCCATCATCATTCAATGAATTAGGTAGCAAAGAAGCTGGATTCTCATAAGTACGTGTATTTGATGGCTTCATCCCTTTAGGAGCTCCAACAGAGCGCCAAACACCAACTTGTGTACTAAGGGGCCCATCAGGCATTGTTGTGTCAACATCACCAGCTATCCTTATTTGCAATGAATCTTTCTTTCTGTCCTCCAATTTACTAACCATCATCTTATTGGTGCTTGAGTCAAGAGGACTTCCAATTAGCTTGCTTGACAAATTAGGGAAGCGAATCCTAAGAGATAATAGGGTATGTCTGATTCTGCACATGGCAGCTTGAAACATGAGGCATTCAAGTTCAGTGGAAAGCACAGTCTTCAAAGAGAGCAAGAACTGTCCTGACTCCAATATGCTTTCTATCTTCTTCCGTGGAAGAGTTGCGGCAGTGCAAGATGAATTCATGCTCGACAGAGAAGATTGAGCCTCTCCCTTTTGTGAAGGCATCTCATTATCAAATCCTTTCTTGTGAAAACTTTTCGTCCTAGCCTGCACATGTGTGTACAAGTTTGAAGATTGGGCTACTGAGACTGCTTCAGACCCCAGCCTGGACATTTCAGGGTTTGCATCTGATTTGTTTATGCTAAGAGAAACCAGCGTTGCGTTATATTCATAAGCATTCAAACCTGAACTCTCAACATTCTTAGATCTGGGTTGATATGCACTTCTGAAAACTGCAGGGGAGAACTCCCCACCAGGAGTTTCAACTGCTGCATATTCTGGTGCGAATGTCATCATTGCTTCAGCTTTGGCCAGAAAGTCAAACTTCCCTGCCAAGGGTGTTGAAGAATGGCCCCCTCCAAAAGATGACCATGGATCTTTCATAGAATCAGTACTACCATTCCGAGCATCATCCTTAACTGTCGCAGAGGGGTGATCAACTCCCTCAAAAGGAAGGGCAACGGGTGATAGTTTCATATCTGTGTGTTCCATACCAACAGTACAAGGACTGCTGCTGACATCACCAGAATCAGCAGATGGGAATGCAAGAGCTTGAGATTCAGCTGTACCTGGAGGCTACACAACGAAATAGTGTTTAACACATACATTGAAACCAAGAGTTAACCCAACCCAAAAAAGAATGACATGCATCAAATATTTTTAACTTGGTTCTTCTAATATAATGTCAAGAAAGCAACCAGATGAATGTTAACTGAAACTAAACCAATTGCGTACTACTATTTAACTTTCTGGAGTATAATCAGAGGATATAATATGAAGCTATATCGTACGTCAGACTACACTTGACACCATACATAAGTGTGTATCTAAAAGCTTCTAAAAAATTGCTTCGATACTACATACTAGCAGCTAACTCAAAGTGATGAAGAACGGGATCAGTAAAAGCCACATAAAGTAGCCTATTTTATAGAAATATATCCTACGATACCTTTCTAGTTTCTAATACTACTAATTTTGCAACAAAGACGTCGTGTTTCAATATGTAAGCCAATAAACCACTCATGACATGCCTAGCCAGCTAAGTGACAATGTTTGACACTTTGAAGGATTTACCAAGGGAATACAGAGTGCCATCACAAAAATAAGTTTAATCACTTTGAATCTTGAAAGTTATTTCCCTCCAACGCTTTTAAGAATAGAAAAACTAGTCGCCACCATTCTGTATAAAACAGGTTTTGCGTCTTTTGAATCCTAGGAGGCACAGACACTTGTAGCAGCGGAGAATACCAGTGTCGTACACTTCACGGACACCAACACCATCGGATACTTGTCAGAAACTTTTCAAACGTGTCCTCATTTTGTCTTTTTCTTTCTTTTCTTAAAGCCCGACACATAACGAGCACACTACGGACGCACAACAGCACAAATCTAGCGGTGCAAATTTTGCCCAAAACTCAAAAATCGCTCGATATTAGCTCGGCCATGAGCTCGATAGCAGCTCGCTTGATGTTGGCTCGAGGTCGATAATAGCTCGCTCAATGCCGGCTCGGTTTCTTTAGACCTGATAAGTCAGCTTGATTGATATCGGCTCAATCCAGCTCAAAAAATTAATTTATTATTATATATCATAAAAATCTCAATATTATAATTCAAATTTATATAAAACGTTAAATGATGGCTATAATGAAATAATAGTCAAAGCACAAGGCTTTTTAATGACTACGTATATTATATAGGATATTTTCCCCTTATTCTATGCATTTTTAAATATTTCTATAAAAGTTTTATGATTTTTACAATAATTTAAAAAGAATGGGAAGTATTTGTTTCAAAAAGTACTATACTTTTAAAGAGCAATCTCAGCCATTGGGACAACTTTATGATGATTCTCCAAGCTTTGTTTAGATTGACCAATCTATTAAAATAGTCCCACATGGCCCAATCCCTTAAATAGTGCCCCATGACCTGAGCTTGAAGTGGATAGGAAAAGGAAGGGGCTTGGAGGTCTATAAAATTGGACCCGAGATGCTGCTCTCAATCGAGCTGATGAGCCTCAAGCCAAGTTTATATTTGTTTTGAGCTGGTCCGAGCTCAACTCGAACTGGCTGGATCTTAATCCGAGCCGACCTCGAGTTGGGATCTTTGAGCTCGAGCTTGGCTTAGCTCGCTCAATATCGGCTCGTTTACACCCCTACACGCAGTCCATGTCGTCTTCTCTATTGGGTGGGTGGGGTTCGAGGCAATAACATATTCAAAAATTTGCTTGTGTGCTTCTTCCACGATCTAGAGCCCTAGCCTTAACATATTAACATTTGAAAGTTAAGGCCTACCAAAGAAGATATATTGATCGCCGACGACTATCAATGAAAGCTAGAAAGACAAATATCTTTGAATAAAATATTCTTTTACATATGATATAAAAGGAAAATTTTATAATCTACTTCCTAGTGTCTTTGCCACATCTTATACCGCATTTTATAGAAATCACTATGTTTTCGTGTGTGTGTTTGTGCTTCCTAATCCATAATCATCAAGTTTTAGTAACTCAAGGCCAGTACTCTACTCCCATCTCTTCCTCTTATCATCATGCCAGTTTCGAGGGGGGATCTCGAACCGCCTGGCCGCCGGCTCGGTACATACCGGCCGGTACGACAATCCTTGCCATTAGGACTATCTAGTCCCTTTATAATTGGCAATTTGGTTGACTGTGTCAATCGAGTAGTTGACAATGTTAATCGAGTCTAAGTTATTTACATGTGGATTAGTTCATTTCAATTCAGTACAATTCATCCGGTTCAAATCAGCCAATTTGGAATCAATTAAAAAAAAGGGTTATTTACTTTTGAGACCTTAAAAGCTTCTTAAATTACAAATATACCCTCACAATCTTTGTCTTTACATATGTACCCCTGAAAACATTGTGATAATTTTAACCATGCCCCTTCGTCCAAGTCCGTACATATATCTAACTTAACAAGAGTAGAAACATAACCATGGTGGGCAAAATTACTTAATTGCTCATCCCCTTTAACATCTAACTTAACCAGAGTCGAAACATAACTAGGGGTATAATTGCATTTTCAAAAGGGTTATTTAACGACGTTTGGCATATTCCGTGAATATTAACCGGCTAGTAACCGGAGGGTATGGTTAACATTATCACAATGTTTTCAGGGGTACATATGTGAAGACAAAGATTGTAAGGGTACATTTGTAATTTAAGAAGTTTTCAAGGTCTCAAAAATAAATAACTCTAAAAAAAACGTTTGGATCACTCGTGATGGATTTTGCCTAGGGTTATAAATAGGATCATGGAGAAATTATAGTATACCTTGTGTCACTTTGGAGCTCTGGCAGCCAAAAAGAAGAAGACCAAAGGGATTGTGAGAACCATTGGTTACTAAGTGGCGAACTCACATAATATAAACCATAATAAAGCGCCACTATCTTCAACTTTCTTGCTCCTCACATAAAAAGAAAGGAAAGCAAGGACCTTACAACCAGCTAATCCTCACAAATAACCTATGTGGATTGATTGTAGACTTCTTCACAAGGAGTATTTCAAACAAGTGGCTTGCAACTAATTTTTTGGGGATGAGTTGAACCCGAAGGCTATGGATGGAAATTTACCCCACCCCAACGGGGTCCCGCCCCGCCCTGCCCCTAATGGCACGGGTTGGGGGGGGGGGGGGGGGGGGGGGACTTAATCAGGGTCGGGGGAAGTGATTAGAAACCCGATCGGATCAGGGCTGGGGTCGGGGAAAGACACCGTCATCCCGCCCCACCCAAATTAGATGTTGATTTTAGTTATATATCTTTATTATAGCTCATTATTTCGCAAAAACTTCTAATCCAACTACTCTTATTTAATGCATCTATTGGTTTGGTTTATACAATCTAATATCTCTCTATTTTTAATCTAATTTTATTTGAGTTGTTTTTTTTAATTTAAAACTATGAATTTGTTTTTTGCGTTCAAAACTTTGGAACATGGCGGAGCGGAGTGGGGCGGGATTCTTACATGCGGGGCGGGGTCGGGTTCAGAGTACCTTCAATATCGAGGCAGGGTCGGGGTGATTCACTAGGATGCGGGGTCGGGACGGGGTAAGGGGAACCCCACCCCACCTCGTTGCCATCCCTAGTTACAGCACCCTATCTAAGGCTTTTGGACCATTCGCTAGTCAACACTCAAAATTACTCTCTTGACCCTAACACCATCAGGCTACACTAACGGCCATTGCATTACAAGACATTGGAATAGCAAAAAACACAACCAACTCAAAGTATATGACAAGAAACCAAATCTCAAGCACAATAGGTTCCACATCTAAGTGCCACATCCTAAATAGGTCCATTTCTCAATTTGTGCGGGTCATCCTTGCACAAGAGCTATGTCAATCTTCTTTGTATCACTCAAATTTTATTAGATGCAAAACAATATAGCAAATCACCATTTACTTGGGAATGTACAGGTGAAGAGAAGAAACATAGCCCTGACATAGGGAACAATTTTCACCTTTGAGCTATGGATTACAAGCCAAATACAAGAGGGTGATAAACCATCCCAGCTCAAACCATATATGACAATATGTCAGCAAGTGAACACTAGTCCAAGGCTAATAACCATGATGTGAAGGAAATTTTACTACAAACGGAAAACTGGTTCAATAATATAACACATTATATACAATTTCTAAAACCAGATATTAATAAACATACCTCACCAAAAGCCAGAGAATCGTCATCAAAAAAGTCATTGAATGGCCCAAAGAAAATGAGAAGATTTTCAACATCCAGTCCTATGCCTCTGTCATTGTCATCGAAATCCAAATAGGATGTGATCTCTCCATTTGCTCCCCCAATAGCAGCTGAACTGTTTACTTCCACAACACTATACTCGGACTTCCGAGCATCCTGAGTGCTTGCACTCAACACTGTACCTGCTAGGCCAAATGTTTCTGCTGCACCGGCTCTTAGACGCTTCGATACCTACATCAAGGCATAGGCCAATTAAGGTAACTACATCATGGACTAGAAAATGCAATTACATCCCATATTCAAGAAATCACAAATTATTACCCAGCATCGGGCCAGCTATTTTTTCTATAAATCAAAATGCAACATACTGGTAGTGAGTCAAAACCATGCACACACTGAAGAACATGACACCCAAGCTGAGTGAACCACACTATGGTACAATGACTCAACACTATGCATATAAGAAAAGATCATTGATGCAAAACAATACATAGTCCGCAGAACAATGGTGTCATACAGCAGAAATTCATAGCTAAGCGGCCAGAACCAACATCATTGGTACAAACCAATAAAGTTGTTCCAGAACTTGGATGAAATATCTCCTTCACCCAACCAGTAAGCATTTTCAACCAGTTAAAATTAGTGCAAGGCTTACGCCAAAACTTGACAGTCTGCTCAAAAGTTTCTAAGAACCCCAAAACAACTCTAGTGGTTTTCCTTTGAGGTCTGCTTCACAAATGCGATAGTATTTTATTTGCAATCTCTACGTACAACCTGAATGGCATGGCAGCCAAGTCATAGTTAAAAGATGCGTGATTAGATGTTGAAATACAAAATACTCTAAGACCCTAATTTTAATTTTACCTGATTTTAGTCTTATGAGCTATATGTAATCATGAAGGGATTAATAACTTCCAGAGGCCATTGCAGTGTTGGGACGTTAAACGAAGAATCAACCCTCTTATACATTTTACTCGAGAACCTAATTTTGCAGGGTTCTATATGTTACTAGTGTTCAACGAGCATTTGAAAGCTCCAGTCAGAAGGGCGTTTGAATGGTGTTTACACCATTCGAAAAGTATCAAGGTGGCAGCAACTATGACATTTGTTACATCTCTGTCCCTCCCACCTTCCCTCCCTTCTTTTTTCTTGATGTTCATGCATGACTTTAACACCAATTTCGGATTGGAAAACTTGCTCAAGGTGGACAAGGCTTGAACTGGAGGCCTGAGCGGCTTTTCGTCATGAATTTTCCAGCGAAAGAGTAGCTGAAACTGGTGTTGAGGCTGGAAAACCTCAACATCATTCGGACACTATTTGGTGGTTCGGAAGGTAATGCCTTGGATGTGCTTATCACTCTTGGGGCAGCCGATTGATATCCCACAACATTCCAAGGAATATACACAACGACGTGCCGAGGATTTTGACCGGCTTTATTCTGTGATTTCATGGATTTTATCCACGTACAGTTTTTGTGATATAAACTACATTAGAATTATTATATTTTTATTTGGCAGTCATGTGCAAGGAATCTTATAGATGTGCATGAACATGCTGTTTTTGCATTACATGCATGAATAAGACGAGAACGAGTATCCCAAGATCCACACATATGGAAAGTGCAATGTGGATCCTCGACAGAGAAGATTTGGAGATCATTGCAGTCAATGGGTTGGATCGGGAGGTCTAGTCCTTGGGAAGAGTCTATAGCCAGCATTTGAGTCCATGAAATGAAGTGGTATTAGATACTGCAAACTAGGAGTCTAGCGACAAGAGACTTACTAGTTTGATGCAAGTTGATATTTGCAGAGTCGAAAAAACATCGCAGCTTAGTTAAATGTTACCCCCATGAAAATGGCCCGAAGTTTGGTTGTGCGTGGTACCTCGGAGGGTGCCAAGAAGAACATGACAAGTATGGTTTCACATAATTCCATGGATAACCAGGAAAGCACGAAGTGGCAAAGATTTTAGGACGAAATCCAGTAGTTTGTGCACAAAATTCCCTTGCCTATGTAGAATTAACCAACAGCTCCTAGTGGAATAGTAGGGGTCCAGAATCTGTACCAAGAAGAACGTAACAAGTATGGTTTCACATAATTCCATGGGTAACCAGGAAAGCACGAAGTGGCACAGATTTTAGGACGAAATCCAGTAGTTTGTGACCAAAATTCCCTTTCCTATGTAGAATTAACCAACAGTTCCTAGTGGAATAGTAGGGGTCCAGATATTACTTGTATTTCTCAGATGAGCTTTAGCCTCACATCATTTATGAGATTTGTGATGCAGATATTTACGATGATATTGGACGTGGTGGTACGCCAAGATATCCAAGTAGCTGTGAAACAGCTAGAACCAACTTGACTTTTCATTGAGAGTTAGGCCATGTTTGGTTGCAATGAGGATTGGAATGGGAACCGGAACAAGAACCAGAATGAGAATAGAATGGCAATGGGAACAGGAATCATAAAGGAATTTGGCTGTCAGGCATTTACAGAAATAGGAATGGAATTGATCCAATCTAATGGTTAAAATTATCTGTAAAGGACATAAAAGTCATTTTAACATATTATAAGCATTCTTCAAATAATGGAATGCTCGATTCCTGGCTCCAACTTGAGAAACTAGGATTCCCGCAAACAAAGGCACTTAAGGTTCCGTTACCGAATGTACTTGACAACCAAGCAACTAAAATTCCACATCCAACGGAATCCAGTTCCCGCTCCTGAATGCAAGAGGCAACTAAATACAACATTCTTGTAGTGAAGATCTGATGTCTCTTTTCCTTTTGCCGTACATTGTAGTATTCTATGTGTCATGGGCAGCAACCATGATGTATTCATGTATATAGTGGCATGTACATATTTTGGTTTATTCCCTCTTATATAGATTGAAGTTGTCATGTTCATTTGAGGTTATTAGTGCTCTAAACTATTATCATTGCTGATGCTTCCACAAGCGGGCAGTTACTAGATAATTGTCCAGTGACTGAGATTAGTTGATTTTTATTGTATCATGTCCATGGTTTAGGGTTTAGCAAAATGGGAGTTCACACAAAGACCACTAAGGGCCTTTATTTCTGGAACTATTTGTATTGGCACTTGTTGCCAAGGATGATAGGACTAGACCAAAGACCAACTCATGCCCAATCATCTGTACTTCTTTAAAGACTATGAATGGCATACCTAAACACTAGATAAACTACACAATCATCTACTTCCAAAAGAAATCGAAGAATTTCATGGGAATCCTACAAGATCAATTCGTTTATTTTTCTCTGACAGATGGTTATATGTATGTCCATATATTTATAGAACTTCATCTGGGTTAAAATTTGACTAAGAGGTGCAGTAGAGAACAGAAAGTTTTGAAGAAAGAACAAGATGTTTCTTTTGTCCCTACCTCGGAAAATAAAGAAATGATCGATGTATCAAGATACTTTTATATGTGTGTATGCGTGTGTCCATATATTTATAGAACTTTATCTGGGTTCAAATTCGACTGAGAGGTGCAGTAGAGATCAGAAAGTTTTGAAGAAAGAACAAGATGTTTCTTTTGTCCCTACCAGGCGATCGGAAAATAAAGAAATGGTCGCTGTATCAAGATACTTACGTAGTTACAAAATAGCGACTCAATTCATCCTATTTCATCAAATCCGGGATGTGATATGGTTCCAAAGGATGAACCGGATATGGAAAGTTCTAATAAGATTTCATTCTTGAACAAAAATGGATTATCTTTATTGTTGGAACTATTTGTATTGGCACTTGTGACCAAGAATGGTAGGAGACTAGACCAAAGACCTACTCATGCCCAATCATGCGTACTTCTTTTAAGACTATGAATGGAATACCTAAACACTAGATAACACTAAATAATCATCTGCTTCTAGAAGAAATCGAAGAATTTCATGGGAATCCTACAAGATCAATTCGTTTCTTTTGCTCTGAATGATGGTTATATGTGTGTGTGCAAGTCTATATATTTATAGAACTTCACCTGGGTTCAAACCCGACTGAGAGGTGCACTAGAGATCAGAAAGTTTCGAAGAAAGAACATGTTTTTCTTTTGTCCCTTCCAAGCGATCAGAAAATAAAGAAATGGTCGATGTATCAAGATAATTACATATTTACAAAATACCAACTTGATTTATCCTATTTCATCATATCCGGGATGTCAAATGGTTCCGAAGGATGAACCAGATATGGACAGTTCTAATAAGATTTCATTCTTGAACAAAAATCTATTTTTGGATTCCTTTATTGTTGGAACTATTTGTATTGGCACTGGTGGCCAAGAATGGTAGAACTAGACCAAAGACCTGCCCAATCATGTGTACTTTTAAGACTATGAATGGAATAGCTAAACACTAAATACTCATATGCTTCCAGAAGAAATCGACGAATCTCTTGGGAATCCTACAAGATCAATTCGTTTCTCTTTCTCAGACAGATGGTTATATGTGTATGTGTGTGTGTCTATATATTCATTGAACTTCATCTGGGTTCAAATCATCCTACTGTGCACTAGAGAACAGAAAGTTTTGAAGAAAGAACAAGATGTTTCTTTTGTCCATTCTCGGCGATCAAAAAATAAAGAAATGGTCAACGTATCATCATACTTACGTATTTACAAAATACCGACTCCATTCATGTTATTTCATCAGATCCGGGATGTGATATGGTTCGAAAGGATGAACCGGATATGATCAGTTCCAATAAGGTTTCATTCTTGAACAAAAATCTATTTTCGGATTTCTTTCATCTATTCCCTGACCGGAACAAAGGGCGAAATACATTACACCATGATTTTGAATCAAAAAGAGATTTCAAGAAATGGCAAATCTATTCACTCTATCAATAACCAAGCAGGTTAAAACCAAGCCATTGAACCATTCTTGAAGATGTGCTTAGCCTATTTACTAAGACAGCAAAAAGAATAACGCAATAATCTAGTTTGGCTCAGAATTGAACACTTGTATTTAGGACCTTGTCCAAACTATTTGTCCCCCCCAAAAAAGTCTCGTTGCTCTTATTGAACACATGGACATGAGGGTTGTACCGCAAATTGTTTTGTTCTACCACCGCCATTAGTTGTCTAATCCTCTCTAGCTTTTCATGGCAAATACTTCCTTTTATTATCACATACATGCAACCATTTGGACATGTTACTCTGGATTATCTGCTTTGTGCATAAATGCTTTATGAATTATGTTAGAAAATTTATATTAAGGTTCTTTAAAAAAAAATTAATCTTGGAATTTTACACTGTTATCCAGTTTGTCTCCCAGATATTTGACAAACTAAAGAGGTACGTTCACCCTTAATGTGCTTTAGAAAACAGATCATGAACACATAAGTTACTGGTAAATATGTCAATGTGCAACGAACACCAAATATGAAATGTTATGAAGCACGTGCATCTAGAAATGGCATGTAAATCCAAAACGGGAACCAATTGAAAAAACTAGTTCAAGAAAGGTTCAGAGCTTGTAAGAAACTCAACAAGCACATAAATTTACGAGAATATGGAAATATGAATTGCGTCTAACCAAATGTTCAGTACCATTTTGCAACCATCATTCTCAAAATTGCCGTTGGAGGACAAACCAGACTGCTTGCATGCTAGAGAATCAGCATCAGCTTCAAGAACATTCCCACCAGTGATGACCGTACAATCACTTTCACTAGATGTGCTATTCATGCTGCTGATGCTACTACTATTGCTGTTGCTACTGCTATTATATTTTCGATGTTCATACATGCTACTAAACTCATTCCCAGCGCCATAGAAAGATTCACTGCTTCCAGAATTTCCAAAAATGTCAGCATAAGCTGGAACCATCCCACAAGACGAGAAACAAGAAACAGGAATACGAAAGAATACATATGGAATTTGAAAAGAATGCCACAATGAAGATATTGATTCAATGATACTAAATTGCAAAAGAAAAAAGACAACAGTTAATTCAATACAACTATGAAATGCACGCATACATACATGAATGTATGCACATACAAATATATGCATATTGACTCTATGAGGGTGAATAGATGCATGGATTGCCGGTACATAACGGCCAGTATTCACCAATCCGCTAGGAAACTGAGTCGAGTAGTCACCTCGATACCGGTTCAGGGTGCACCGGGTGTATACCAACCGATATACCACTGTACGTACCAGTTTCGACCAGCACATACTGATAATATTAAAAAAATGAAGGGTGAAAGCGACGGGGAAATAAAAAGTTGAAGCAAAGGAGGGAAAGGCTGACAGCAAAGGAGGGGACTGAAAAGCAAAGGGGGAAAAAGGAGGGAAACTGAAAAGCAAGGGGAAAAATGAGGGAAAAAAAGGGAGGGAAAAAAAAGGAAGGGAAAACCGAAAGGCAAAATCTGGGAGAAGAAAAATGGAGGGAAAGGAGGGAAAACCGAAAAGCAAATATATGTATGAGAAACAAGAGAAAGTCAGCATTGCAGACTTGCAGTAAGAACAATTATCTGTATCTGAGGTAACCAGGTACAAAAATTATCTGGAATGGATGCTAAAAGTCCTTTTTCCTTTTTTCCCCTTCATTTGATCATTGCCACTAAAATCTTAACACAATTGAACTCGAGAACACAGATCAAGTCCCTCATTCACCCATACTAATCCCACGCCCAAACCCATTTCACTGAAGTTTTATGATTCACATTCAAAATATCATCAGATGATAACAAAATGAATTTAATATTTATTTAATCAAATAGCATCAGTAAATCATGGACCTACCTTCATCTTTTTAGCTACTGTGATGTCTGAAATGTTTTCCTGCAGTCATTATGATCTTCGAAGATACAATATCTGAACTCTTTTGGATATAACGAATAAATTTAGTATGGATTCTTAAGACAGAAAAGTAAGACCCTGAAATAAATATAAGGACTGCTGAAACCTTTAATTTCAGAAATTGTAACTTCTATCAAACTTTTTCTTCTTTTCAACTTCTCAATTTCTAATTTGTTAAATGGAAGCATCCAGAAGTTTTCGTAACAGCAAAAAATAGAGAACTCTTTCAACCATCCAAAAGCAGAAGCCACGAGCCAGTATATGCAACTGCTCCATTGGCAAGATTACCACAATTTTCCGAGATAAATATCTAGCAACCAAAATCCTAGAAGGGATCATCACACTTCCAAAATATGAACTAAATCATCTTCTTATTTAGCACCACATTCTTTTGCTCAATGGCATAGTGGGTAGTATAAAAAAATATCATTACACCAACTGATCCTGGATTTAGCCCTGATACATGCTCCCTGCTTCTAATGCTTTAAACCGAAATTGGAGCCTTTATCAGCATGAGAGCTCAATTCCTCCACTATATTGCTCAGCAGCAAGGATTGCCATGCCGTTGGCACGCGCCGTGCCGGCAACCCACCTGTACGGTACGCGCCGTCGGCACGCGCCGGTGCCGGACGGTACGCGCCGGTGCCGGACGGTACGCGCCGGTGCCGGTCCAGATGAGTGAAATTCACTCGTTTTCAACGTCTCTAATTGGCCAAATATAATCTCTTATACCATAGCAGAGTGAAAACATATCAAAATAGTATAATACAATACATGACACATAATCAACAGCTTAATACATCTCTTATATGAGTACACACCAAGCTACAATACAAGAAGATACTTATCATTAACATCAGCAATTAACAAAAAAATTAACATGAATAAGTCATAACAAAAATTAAATAGTATCAGAAAGTAATATCATAACTAAAATGATTGTTAACATAAAATTTTAAAATTTCATATGCTACATTTAATTATTAGAAAGTTATCATTATTAGATAAAAAAAATGCTAAAAACAATCATTATTAAATAAAAAAGCTACTAATTACCATCATTAAATAAAAAATAATATATTATATGATACTTATCATTGATACATATTGATTTTTATTTTTAGCTTGTTTTCTGACATGTGGACACGTCTCCTCCTCCTCCTCCTCTCTCTCTCTCTCTCTCCCCCTCTCTCCCCACTCCTTTTTCTTCTCCGCGGGAGTCCCGAGACCCTCTCCCCCCTCCTTTTTCTTCTCCGCGGGAGCCCCGAGACCCTCCTCCTCTTTTTTTCTCCCGAGACCGTCGTCGCTCCTTACCTACCCCCAGCCAGTCCGCGGCTCCTCCTCGCCTCCGCCGCCGGCCCCTCGCCGCCGGCCCCTCGCCTCCGCCTCCGCCTCCGACCCCTCGTCTCCGCCTCGGTCTCCGGCCTCTCCCCTCCGCCTCCGCCTCCGCCTCCACCTCGGTCTCCTCCCCCCCCCCCCCTCCGGCTCCGGCTCCCCTGCGCTTCGGCTCCGCCTCCACCTCGGTCCACGACGGTACGGTACGCCTCGTCCCAATACCGGGCGATACATACGGTATCGCCCGGCACAACTCCGGCACCCCCCGATACCGATTTGGGGGGGTTTTTTACACCGGTTAGCTGCCGGTCCGGTACATACCGGCCGGCAAGGACATGTGCCGGCCGGTATGGAAATCCTTGCTCAGCAGTAAGGTTAAAATAAAATAATGCAGGTCTCAATATTTTGCAAGTTTGCAGCATAAATATCTTAACAAGGCGATGTTGCTCAAGAAACAGGAGAAGTCTAATAAGGACATTAAACAGTGATAAACAGATAGAATTGCAAGGTCATAAAGTCAGGCTGCAGATAAACTCATAAGCGTAGGAACTTACTTCACCATCAAGGGAAGGTTGAGGACTTAAGAGACTTCAAACATTTCAATGTGATCAATGTTTCCATTCCTTGTGATCAAGTGACCAACAACCGAGTTCCATTATGCTATCACATATGTCCCTACTCTAAGCAAGTATAAAGGACAGAAACTACAACTGGAAAAGCTTATCGACATACTAGTGTGAATAGATATGCAAGCGAAACAACAGCAAAACCCAAGTTGGGAAATGGGCCATGTCCATCAAACATAGTTGCTAGCAGATATTTATCAAGAGTGCAGAAAATAGATATCAGAAATCAGAACTGACCAGTGTTCAAAATGTGATGAACCAGGAAAATTCCACAATGGCCATAACTCCTGTAAAGATGTTCCACCCCCATTTTGTAGCCAGAATCTGCAAAACGAGAAGTCTCATGACAAGCATATTCTATTTCAGAATTAATATCATGACAACATCTAATACCTTTTCAAAGAAGGTCTTGCATAGGCTTTATGCATTACTGGAACCAACACAGTTTCTGCAGGGTAGATCAATGTCTTTTCAAGTACAGGTAAATGTTCAGTTAGTCCTAGCTTCCGCTGGATATTGGCGGCAGATGGCGGATTGGATTCTTCAATATCAAGCTGGAAAGCATTTTTGTTTCTGCATCTATCTGAATCCGAAGCTTCGTCATGACCGATGGAAGGGCAGCCAAGAGTAAGTTCAGCATAGTAATTTTGCCCCCTGAACTGGCAGCCTGTAGACTGAGCAACGTGAAAAGGCAGACCAGCAGAGAGCCAATTTGGAGCATTAACCTTGCTGAAATAGCCCAATCAAGAAGATAAGAAATACTATGAGCCCCATATAGACTTATTCTCATTTTCGTTGACTCACAAATTAATATATTTTGTAATGCTCATGTGCAGAAACGGAGAACCAGGCGAAATTGTTTTACGAATCCATTGTGCAGAGTTGGAACAGTAGTATCAGTACACACTGTAGAACAATCTTCTTCCCCAAATTAACCCAAAAAAAGCAGATTGCTACGTCAAAAAGTACCTGAAGTATACTTGCTTTACAAAATCACTAGGGCAACATCCAGTCAGCCTACCACGCATGCCATTAGGAGCAACAATAACTGTGAAAATAGCACCTTGTGAGATAAAATGAAGGACCACATGGCCAGCATGGAACATTCTGAATTCAGGGTACTAAACTGAACCTGAAATACATAACTCAAGTACTCAACAACCAATATAACTAAGAACCTAGCACAAACCAGTTTACTCTGTCATGCTGGGTTTCTGGCCAATTACCAGAACAATACAGCTTACCCTGACGGGTTTATTATTTTCTTCAGCCTCCCAAGAAGAAGAGACCTAAATCCAACCACATAACATTCATGAAGAGAGCCTCAAAAAAGACCAAAATACACAGGCTGTCAATTGCAAAACAATCTTGGAAAAAGCAACTGATATTGATGGTTGTAAAAAGTCATCATGTGTTCAACAAGTGAACGTTGTTAACGATGAGGTTGAAAATGATGTAGAATACAAGGTCAATTTGTTGAAAGAAGGCCGGGAAAGAATGGGGAGAAAGATTGGAGAACCAAAGGGATGAGCGACTAAGAGAACAAAGAGTATAAGAGACTAAGAGAACAAAGAGTATAAGAGGACAGAAGGGTTTATTGCTAATCATAATTAATTTGGTCACATTCACGTTGCTAGGGTCGGAGGTGCCCCCTCCAACCCGTGATCTGAATCAGACAGCCCCAAATAGGAGTTGTTCGTGATCCAGATCGCCATATGGAGTGATCCGCTATAGATCTAAGACCTACAAACCTAAAGAACTTGCATAATGAAGGAGGGGATGTTAAAAAGGATAGATGAAGCAGAGAACAAGAGGGAAAAAATTTTGATGAAGACACATAGGAGAAACAAAATACCCTGCCTTCTTTCTTCCTCTTCCTTCCTCTTCCTTCCTCTTTCTTCTTCTTCTTCAATCTTTTTTTCCTTTTTTGTAAGATCACATTTTCCATAAAATGGCTGCAGCTAATATACTACTTTCCATAGAAAGGCTGCAGCCATTAATGCAATATCCACTTTCCAAAAAGGGTTGCGCCCATTCACGTAAGATGTCATCAGCCTTGTAAGAGGCAGCGGAGAGAAAATAATTTTACATCAGCCGGTGGAAAAGCTTTCAATCCAAGGGTGGAGAATCACCCCAGAAGTGGATAAGGTAAATAGGAGAAAGAAAGAGGGGAGACGATATAGAGAGAAATACATAAGCTTAAGGCGAGTGGGGTCCAAGGTTTTAGGCAGGAATTACAAGGATTAAGGGGGGAAACCAGGTACAACTAGGGAATAAGGGGTCGGGTGTTTGAGGAATCGGTTGGGATTGGTTGCTAGGGTTTGAGGAATTGATTCCTAATAGAACTAGGTCTGGGAAGGAGAGTTGAGCAAAGGGGTCTAGATTTTATGTGCCAGGGGCACAGGCCCCACACTCGTTTTCCATAAAGGAGGTCCAATTATCAATAAAAAATGCCACATTCCATGCCAGAAAAGCTGCAGCCACTATAGAAAGGACCTGATATTTGTGTTAAACTAGGGCTAAAATTAAATTAAATAACAATAATATTTAAACTGGCCTGTCAAGTTCTAGCCTTCTCTAGCCTACCAACTAAGCCTACCCCTACCGTACAGCCTACCAAAGAAAGTATCATATCAAGTACCCATACCGATACCACATACCAAATCAACCCACAACCTAGGTAACATTGCCCGTCAGACAAGATCAGATTAATCAAGCTTATGCTTAAAAAATAACAAAATCCACAGATAATCCATCTCAAGTGTGTCTCATATCAGGTCTAAATATGATCAACTTGTGAATAGCCCATGACCAGATCTGACCAGACATAGGTCAGAGATTCTAACCAAAGCCTGATCCTATTGACATGGATCAGCTTGGATTGGCTCATTATCAGATCAATTCTGTTTAACACCCTCTAGATGCAGCAATAACTTTAAGTGCATGATGATCAACTCAAATAAAGGAACCATACTATAAATGTCCTCCGATACTAAATAGCACTTGAAGCCAAGGACACAAGGTGTTCCCAGCCGGCAACATGGTAGTGCCGATCGGAAAAAAGAAGGGAAAAGAAGAGAAGGGGAGCTCGGTGACGATGGCGACAGTGGTAGCGTCAAGGAGTTTGCGAGCTAGGATCGTGACTTCGTGAGAGAGAGGGGCGGCTAGGGTTATTAATAGATCTCGGCCGTTGAGTTTCTTAAATAGCTCTTAGCCATTGATCTAAAGATCCAACCGTAGAGAATTTAAACATCTAATAAGTTTTTGAAAATTCTTAGATTTCTCAAAAAAAATGTGTTTATACATAAGATTAACGGATCCAATCTTAAAGGGTTTCAAGATCACATCCAATACTAAAACCTACAACTAAAACCTAATCCCTGATTCCTCCTCTCTCCCTCTCTCAGGATAACTTCTACTACTCCCCACCTCCTCTGCTCATCTGATGGCAATCGAAACAGCCGTAATTAAACATTGACTTTTTGAACTATACGTCAAATGAAAAGAACAAAGATGACATCAAAAATGGAAAGAAAGTATGAGAATACACATAAAACAAAACCAATCTTAAAAGGAAAATACTTTCATATAAAACATCCTCTAAGACATGAGAAAGTTTAAAGCTTGATTGCTTTGTTGTCAATTTATATCCAACAAAATTATGTGGTCAAACGACATCACACAAAGAGGACAAAGAAACTTAAAACAATCAAGTTGTTGGCATTTCTTGCTGGTTTAAAATAAACATTCAAAAACTCATAATCTGATACTCAATCATCCAATGGATGATCAAGCCCATTCAAAGACCAGATAAGGACAGAAAGAAAGAAAAAAAAACTTTGTTTGTGTAAAGGACCTCAAACCAACCTATAGAAGCAACATTTTCCATGCATACCTGGGAGCCCAGCTCCATCGGAAAAAGAAGTTTGACTCTTGAGTACTCTTTCCAGATCATCACTTGAAAGTCCACGAATATGCCTAGAAACAACAAGGATACTGAATGCATTCCTTAACAGATGATAAGAAATAAAAACATTAAGAAATTTGCAGACTTTGCAGATACGATTGCATGGACATATATCGCCTCTTCTGTGGCAGCAAAGACAAACTCAAATGTTGGCTGCACTCTCCTACAAAACCAAATCAGAAATTTAACAACAGAAAATGTAAGTGTTTCAGTGCGAGGGAAAAATTTTGCAATACATAAATTCCAGGATACCATCATGAACAGTGAAAAGCCAGACGCACAAACAGTATTCTCAATACTGTTTACCTGAAATTTATTTCCCTTGGCACAGAAGAAGGGCATCTTGTGAAAACATCACCAAATCTCATGTACGAAAGGGCTCTCAATGATCTACAAGTACCAACAAAAATGCAAGTGACAGGTTAAATGAGATATGAACACTGTAATAATGAAAAAGATCTGAACATTGTAATAATGAAAGAGATCAACCTTTCAATGGCATTCCTTAGAGCCTGAGATAATGCAAGGGCAACCTCTTCTGAGTCTCCTGGTGCTATCCAAAGGCCATTTCCAATCACTTCAAAAAAAAGGGAACCACAAAAGTGAGATCCAGAAATAATAGAGCAACATGTACTCTATGAAAATCTAAGAAATTGTCATCACAAGTGCTACCTCTCAATCTTGAAACTGCAGCTTGGGCAGTTTCACTTATAGACGATTGACGTCCAGGAAGGAAAAGCCAAAGCTTGATTTTTTCATCTGTTTTTACAAAATTGTTTCATGTTCAAGTTTGAGAAACTGGATACATCTCATCACCACATAAAAGCATGATGACAGACAATGTGCAGAATACCCACCAGGATTGTGCACGCCCTGAGATGGATCCCAAGGACCAACAAAGGAATTCGTCCAAGTGCTGAGAAAGCCTTCGTTCTGCAACAGCAGATGTGCTGAAAGCACCAACTGCGTGGAAGCATCTTTCTGTTCTGCTTTCAAACTGGAGAACAAGCAACAAATAGAATGCATGTATCAATAATATCTCAGAGATTAACTAACAACCAGTTTACGTATGGATTCACCCTATATCCAACCTTTTATCGGATAGCAAGGTTGAATCAGATTCGTAAGGGACAAACTGAAACCATGAGATAACCTGAAGCTCTCCCTGGGAACATTTCACCAAAGGGCTTTACAAGACTAACAATGATAACTTCTCAAAAAAGTTTAAATATAAAAATAAGCAATCACTTCTTCAGAATAAAGAAGGCTAATCACATCATCTGAAGCAGATTTCATATCCAATACAAGTATCAACAGTTAGCTACAAGCACATAGAAAGAAACTTTTTGGAGTTCAAATGCCAGAAGATAATGATACATGACATGCACAATGTTGGATATTGATCCAAAAAAGATGTCGCCTGGATCTTTAAATGAAATCTTTTGCCAACACAAATAATTTAAAATCATACTGTTTCTTCTTTCTCTGTTCAAAATCATTTTAAAATGTTCATTTTTTAAAGAAGGGATATCAGTACCCCAAGAGAAGTCGGGTAGAAGGGGCAAATACTTCATTAATGTATCAAACTTTTTAGGCAGAAGATTCCCTTAAGGCCTTGATATTTGAGTCCGATAATCTCGGCTTCACTGAAACTAAAGATGATTTACCCTTTTCAATTTATGAGAATCATTCCCCTCATTTTGAAATGATACTCTGCATTTATTCATGATATACCTTGTTTCATTTCTGAGTCTGCTCCCTTGCCTTATGCACTAGCTCTATGATGATTAATTTGATCTATGGCCTTCAAGCTTCATAGCAATTAAGCAAACCGCCAGTATCTTTTTGAAATTTGTTAGGGTAGTCATTACTGCAATGAGCTTGAATAATGTTATCACTGCCATACTTTATGATCATAACGGCTGCTTCTTGTACAAATAAAAATCAGTGAAGTAAAAGACAGGGAGGCACAGGAAGGCAATATAAGTCGCCCCACTAAGGTGCTACCAATTAGACCTGAAGAGTTAAAGTCAGCAATCAATAGATACTTAACCATGTTTGAATTGGCTTCTCAAGCACATCTAAAAGTTGAAGCAGATGAGATCTAGCAAAATATTTAAATACCATGACAATTAGGATGGGCGAAATCCGTGTCTTTACCCTGCATTTTACATATAAATTCCTTTTATTCTTCCCTATTAAGATGCATGATATATCGCTTCTGCAGAGAAGCCACTAAAAAATAGTTTCCTGAGATTGATACTCAATCTCCAACATCTACTCTTGGAACATATGTGGCCCAGGAGCACAAATTTGAGTAAAAATAAACTATTAATGGAGGGCTGCAGCTGCTAGAGCTGCCAAATTAGGATTGAAGCCAGCCTAGATAAATGACCAGTTGTTCTAAAATTGGTAGGGGAAAAGGTGCTTAATGTAAAAAAGAGAGAGCTTGATCTAGAACAAACGAAAAGAACAAAGGATTTGATTGATTACAGAGTACATGCAATTTATCAAAATAGCTTAAACTTTAAGCTGTTTTTTGACTTATTAAAAAATGTGCTTAAACTTTAAGCCCATGTTTGGTTCGGGGTTAAGGGGAACAGGATTGGGGGGGGGGGGGGGGGGGGGGGCGGTTAGGGGTAAAAAAGTGGGGATAAGAAAGAAATGGGGTTAAATTTAACCCACTTTGCATGTAAAACTTTTTATACTCTCATAAAAATATTTGCATGCATTTTTAGAAGCGCATAGAAAAGTCTAAGCGCGTAAAAAAAATTTCATGCTCATAGTGTATTAAATAATACCAATAACATATTATTAAAATAAAATATTAATATTAGTGGGTCCCACATGCCATGTATCATATCATCATTGGTCCACATCATGTAAAAAAATATTATTTTACCAATCTTTATAAATCGGCATCATCAAAATAATATTAGGATAGATGAGATGGATGTAAATCAGAGAGAGAAGTTTAACCTTATTTTCGGATTTAACCTCTCTTAACCCCAAAATCTTAACCCCATAGCGTTTGGGGATAAGAATGGGGATGAGGGGAACCCCTGAACCCCACGTTGGACCCCAAACCAAATGACTCCATACACTCTAAAAGGTAGGTGCAAATCCAAGTTTCTACTTTTTCTTGTTCATATTAAAACCATTAAGCTTGATGTGAAGAATATTACATAGGAGTAAATTCTCAACGTCAAAGAAACTAATAGCAACAAATCAGAAGCCATTGACATTATGCACAAATATTTCCGCCTTCACTACTGTCAAGCAATGAATTCATATAAGCATCAAGATTCAAGATTCAGTGGCAAAAGAGCAAATCAGAGATGGAAGTGAAAAGGTATATAGATTAAGTAAGGAGTACTATCTAATGTGGGCTGGAATTATGAAAAAGCAATTTAGAAAAGTTTAGTAGGACATACAATTCTGAAAATATTCGTCCACATGTCACAACAGACAGCCCGATCCTATATTTTGGTTGGCATATAATGAAGACAAAAGCTCTAATGCCTGGAAAAAAAGAAGGGTCAGTACATTACCTGATGTATTAACAACATACAAAACCAACTCATATTCAGAAATAATGTGTACAGCAAACTAAGAAGATATAGCTATAGTATTGCCAATTAAAACTATTCCAGTATACCTTATACCTTCCTGCATGCATTTTAAATGCAAACACATTCTCCTTTATTTTGTTAGACGAAATGTGACATTTCTACTATTTCAACAAATGAAAAATACACCATAAAACTATCTAGGCCAAACAAAACTCATATAAAAAACATCTTAACTATAGAAAAATAGCCAGGCTGACGAATACCACAGATAAACGAAAGCGAAATCTCTACTACCACGGATTAAAGCAACAATCTCGTACGGTGCCGCCCATCTCCTGGCAAGGTCCTATGTCGGCACTGCTATGTGCATTGTCGGCACGAAGGCTGCCAGTCGAACGCGTCAGGGCAGGGTTTCAAGAAGGAAACCAAAGATTAGTAGAGAAATAGCAGAGGAGGGGCAATGGATGGGCCCGAGGGTCGCGAGAGGGCAAGAGAGGCGGTGGGGTGAGATGGATCCTAGGAGAAGAGAAGAGAAGTTTAAAGTATTGGCTTAAAATCGAGGCTCACATGCCGCAAAGCAGGGGCGGCGAAGCAGCTGCAGCGTCTGAGAGATCGCGCAAAGCAATCAAGAGAGAAAAGAGAGAAAGAGAGTAATCGGGAGATTTGAGAAGAGACTAAATCGGACAAGAAGAGCCGGACCCGTTAGGCTATGTTTGGTACGGAAATAAAAGTGGAATTAACCCCTTATTCCTTATTTTATCCCCCCAAACACCATGGCTTAGAAACGGGAATAGCCGAATAGGTGAGATAAGACCCCAAACCCGACAAGTTATCCGCCCTTTTGGAATTATGGTGCAGGTGAGAATTATGAATTTTGTTAAATAACTTAAAAAATAAATATTTTAATATTATTACATTATGATTGCCGAGACATATCACAACTCCGCTTCTGCAGTCAAGAATTCGTTGAATTAGTCCTTTTGAAAGAAACTATAGAGGAACAGATCGAACTCTTTCTACTTCAAGAACAAACATAAATTTCTTATTTTTATTCTTAGTTTTAGTACATCTTAATAGAAGAGTAATCATTGAGAAGTATTACTCAGTCGAAATATTCCACAAATCCCGAGACACATACATAACATAATTGAGTTATTAATCTTCATGCTAATTAGTACAACATGAAAGGTATGATTAAATTAAATTAATATATTAGGTTTTCAAATCAATCTTATAAGGAGCAAAAACGGTTATGCATAACCGCGCCCCTTATAAGGTTAATATAATATGAATTAATGTAAAGTTGGATAAGATTAATATAATGTGCATTAACAAAATAAAACACATGTGTTATATTTAAATGAGGGATTCAGATACTAATATGAATCCTAATATAATAGTAATCTAATCTATTAATTTATTTAATCCAATATAACTCTGTATAACCATCAGTTATATTATAAGATTCAACAAAGAGCCGAGGAGGGCGCTGGAGAGTGCTCTGATGATGATCACCATAGCCTACACGGTGGGTGGCATTGCATCTCTTTTGTCCTATATCTTCGTCTCCAAGGCTGACAAGGCCATGTAAATGTCGGTGGGAGTCACTTGACAGCGCTCCTCTTCTTCGGCTATGTCAAAAAAAATTTAACAAATCAACCGTGACAGAGTCATGGGTCCACACTAGTATGATATAATCTAGAATATATATTATATTTTATATTTTATATTTCATATTGTATAATATATAATATTTTTTCATAATATGGGTTTTGTGCATATCACCACATATATTTTAGGGGTTTTAGTAGGTAGCACCATAAGTAGATCTTATCCTACTAATAAAACAACAACCATTAGATTTAACTCCTTATGCAGTTAGGGGCGTTCTATCCGCAATACAGAAAAGACTAGCCACACCATATGTTTTTTATCTCGCATATGAAAAGTCTTAAATGCCCTCTCTCTTATATTATCATCTCTTATATGTTACCGTTTCGGAGGGCAAATGGATAGTAGTATGTTACCGATTCAGAAGGCAATTCGACGGTAGCATATTATCGTTTCGGAGGCAATCGAACGATAACATATTACCGTTTCGAAGGGCAATTATACGGTAACATATTAACGTCTTCTTCCCTCACATCCAGCGACATCTTCTCAAGCGATGAGCATCCCGCGCGATCAACAGCCCAGTGAGATCTTCACCGGATCCTTTTGAAGGGCGCTCCCCAACGGCTCGGTTAGATCTTCACAAGCCATCCGTCAACGTTCATGGCCTTAAACTCGCGGCATCAACGTTCATGGCCTCAGATGGGGAGGACGCCCGCTGAGGAGAGTAGGCATGCAATGGCGACACCGGCGACTTCCCACGACGTCCCTGCCTTCAACCGCCAAACCTCTCCGCCCCCGATGCCGCCGCCATTCCTGAGGCCTACCACCTCTACTCCATGCCCGCCTCCTTCGACCCCCCTCCTTGTCCTGCTCCTTTCTCCCCAGAGCTCTCCACCGCCCTTTTAGTTCGGACGAGACGCAAGAAGAGGATCTCTTCGGCTTTAATCGGTGGCATGATACCGACAAAAGCACAAAGACAACGGTATATAAGTGTCGAAATATAGCAAAAACAATCAGTATAAAAAAATACTGATAAAAAACAACAGAAACAGTATCAAACTACCGAATACAAAATACTGATAAAAAATAACATGATCGGTATATAAGTACCGAAACATAGCCATAAACATCGGTATACAAATACCGATTGATAATAAAAACAACCGGCATAAGAATACCGTCGGTATAAAACTTCCCAAAGACGTTAATATGTTACCGTCTAATTGCCCTCCGAAACGGTAATATGCTACCGTCGAATTGCCTTCTGAATCGGTAACATACTACCGTCCATTTGCCCTCCGAAACGGTAACATATGAGAGATGGTAATATAAGAGAAAGGACATTTAAGACTTTTCATATGAGAGATAAAAAACATGTGGTGTGACTAGTCTTTTATGTATTGCGGATAGAACGCCCCAACTCCTTAACACCATCTTAGAGTTTGAAAGACTCTTATACCCTTCTCTCTATTATTATCACTAGATCCCCTTTAAAACACCCCCCCCCCCACCTCCAGATCCGGACAGCTCCCACCTCCAGATCCGCCGCCGCCGCTCCCACCTCCATTCATAAACATTAATCAAAAACTGAAAAGAGAATACTGCAAAGAGAAAAGTGACGGCGACGATTTCATCAAGAGTTCAAGAGGAGCTGCTAGAAGCGCCCGGCGGAATCCGCATTGAAAAGAGAAAATGGAAAAGAGAAAAGAGAATAATCCAAACCATTCATGTATATGGATGGAAAAGAGAAAAGTGTAAACTATAAAGAGAATAATGCAATGCATTCATGTAGATTAATGAAAAGAGAAAAGAGAACACTCCATAACATGTTTGAGCACAAAATCATTTTTGGATTTAGGTTCTCTTTTTATAAAGAGAAAACTTAAATCCATTCATGAACATTAATCAAAAACAGAAAAGAGAATACCGTAAAGAGAATACTGCAAAGAGAATAAATTTGCAAAGAAGATCACTTTTCACTCAAAAATCAAGCTCTGGAACTGATTCCATCTAAAAAAACAACAAAAATAAAAGGCGAATTAGACTTTCGCAAAACCAAAACCATTCCGATTCAATTTTCCATTCAAAAAAAGAAGACGGGAAAAGAATTTGAACAAAAATGAAACTCCACCTCTCCCTTTCAGATCTAACAACGCCTACAAAAAAAAAAAAATCCAGGTATTGGACAAGATCCACCTTTCTCAAGATCTAAGAATGCCTACCACTTGAGACTTGAGATCCATCTTTCTCCAGCTACATCAAGCTACATCAACCAATAGCATGTAACTAAAACCCCCAAAAAGCTCTCCAATCAATGCACTGCCGCACCCGTAATCAATAGCATGTAATTAAAACCCCCAAAAGCTCTCCAACCAATGCACTGTTGCAACCGTAGGTACAACTCCGCTCGGATAACGCCAAATCTAAGCAGTAGAGCAACGATTCGATCACAACAAAATTCGAGATTCTTGTCGTTTAGACAGATGTGGTTGTTGCGAGGCCGTTGGGAGGGGGAAGGAGATGGTGGTGGGCACGGATCAGGGAGTGGAGGGTGGCTACGAGGAGCGGAGGGTGCCGTCGTAATTAAAGATATAGGATTAGGATTTGGATCGTCAGAGGGGTAAAATAGTAATAAAAAATGCATAATCAATCGTAACTGACCATAACTATCTCAAAATGGTGTTTACACATTAAAACTAATGATAGTGGTGTACCTATTAATAAGTTTGCTTGTTTTAGTGTAAACACTAATTATCTATATATTTTAAAGAATTTGCAGAAACCCACCTACATTTACGTTTATTGCATTTCGCCACCCCTAATAATATTATATAATGTAACATATTATTTATTATACTTACTATATATTATACTATATAATATTTTGTATTATTTAATATGTATTAGGTTATTCTATATTAAATATATAATATTATATATTTGTGGCACAAACATTGATGCATCAACTCCCAAGTGATCATTACTTATTTATTCCCATTTTTCCTATCCCAAAATTCCCTTAACTCATAATAAAATATCCCCCAACCAAACATGCCACCGTAGCGAGGATGGTATGGACGGACGAGGGTTTTCCATTTACTATCTCAGCAATGACCAAAAAGTGGACACGGAAACTCCGCCATTGTGGAAATCAAATGGCAATAGCTTAGGGTTTTGAATATTTAAATTCAATTTATAAATAACAATCAATGGATAATAACCCAAGATTTATTTTGTATGTGTCATCACTCTCATTAAAGAGAGAGCTCTATCCAAACTATTCTCTTTCACACGCTTTTTAACATTGTTTTTTTGGGCAAAAGGTAACATGCAATAAACTCTATAGGTCTGATGGTTGGATAATTAGTTTGCTATTTTCGTTGGTTTTGAACTTTAAATAGAATCTTTTTTTTTTATCTATGACTATATTTCTGTTATGGTCTTTAAAAATATTTTATTTTTGTTGGGTTTGGTGTTTGTATTGTCGTGTGATGGTCATATTTGAAATTATTTTGATATTTCAAACTCATTGGATTAAACTACTCATATCACATGTGAGGACTTGGTCCTATACTTAAAGAGATTTCATCAAATTGAGTTTGATCAAAGGGAGATAAATTTTTGGATATTTTTCAGAAAATCAAATGTCCCTGCCCGTCTCCTCATATTTCTATGATCATCACTAGAGCCATTATCACTCCTCTCATTAGTCCACTGAAATTCATTAAGAATCATACACACAAGTATAAGACATTTTTAGACTACATCACTTATCTCATTAGCCTTGTGAATTTAGAAATATTATATCTAGTTATTTAAAAGTTTTGTTGTGTAGGATACATTTGCATAAAACAACCATCTTTACTCTGGAGATATGAGGAGACAAAAATTTAGTTTGCTCCAATATCACAACTATTTCTGAAATTAGTCCAAACATTGTTTTTTTCAACTATTTCTGAAAATTAAAACATGTGCATAAACTAAAGAACCATCTCAGAACAATTGCACTTTAGCTTTTCCCCCAAAAGACTATCTTTCAGTTTCCTAGTCTTTATCGTCTGTTCAAGGCCAACCTATCTAACTTTCCCATTGTGTTGATGAATATAATTTGAAAGACGAACCCTATAAATCAGATTTCAGCTGTCATGTCGAACTCATTCTAAACTCACTCACACAAAGCATGACTTAACTGCAAAATGAATGAGCCCTCCACACGAATGTTTCTACTTTCAAATATTCGATAGGTGAGTTCATTTCGCAATATGAGATAAAGGAGGATATAATCTCCTCATAGATTTTCTCCCAAGAGAACATCTCCTAGGACATGTGCTCCCTATTTGACTTCTTCTTTGTTTGGTAGCATTCAGGATTAGATGCTAATAAATTAGATAAAAGTTGACAAAAGTTATAAAAATGAGCTCTAAGGACAATTTTGACCCTTTATACACAACATAAGTTATCTAACAATGAACAGTAGTTAATGCTTTTGCACTAAATGCAACCTTTCATCTACCAAGAACATAAACCCCCCCAACTAATGGGATTATTTAATCCCACGCATGTGGACATGTAATCCCAATGGGATTAGCACTCCCACCTCCAAAAAGTGTACCAAACATGGGACAAAGTTGGTCAAAGGGATTACTACTCTTATCCCAATCCTAATCCCACGAAACAAATGTGCCAATGTATCTGATATTATTACTTTCCTAGAAATTGACATTTGACTTCCTCTTGTTAGGATAAAAGTCCTGATTCATACAGAAATTAAGCACCCAATCAAGGTCGAAGTATCATAATTCCACAACTCCTATAGTCATTTTTACCACCTACTTTAAAAATAAGAAATTTTGGATATGGGTGATATACTGATATCATTTGCTTTCCTGATAACTTGTAATTTTCTATTAACCCCAGGTGTGAATGTTATATTTACATGGGAAAAGGCATATATAAGATCTACAATTGGCATTTTTTAAAGGCTCCGAATCACATAGAACCATTTTCCTAATATACATAGACCCAATAACCTGACTTGGACCATATAGAATCTAGGATCCGACCAGTTTAACACCCAAAGCGAAAGATAGACGGTGATGGACTGGAACCTCTTCTACCCATGCCATAAGATCCCATTTCAATCTATTCCTGTGAAACCCGTCTATTCTTTTGTTGTTCAATGCTGAAGATCAAACCCTTTTACTCTGAGAAAGACGGAAACCCACCAAGCAGGTTAAAGTGATCAGCCTATTCTGCTACTGCCAATCATTTTCATATTTTTCTTCGATTTTGCCTAGATATGTTACGTTATATAGAGTTCGAAGTTTTAGGACCCTAATTTTTGTAACAAATCTACAGCAAGTTTACTTGATGAACCAGCACAAATAATAAACTGATATGCTAATAATCCCGAATGTACACAATGTGAACGACCAACTACTTCTCAATGTAAGAGTCAAGAAAAGGAAGAGAAAAAACTTAGGAATTCATTTATGACCTGGCATTAGTGTTGATATCATAATGCTACCATGTAACTAACTCACAAACTCACATACAGAGGCTAAGAGAAATACCAATATTCATAGTAACATATGACCATTTATAATTTATTAGGCCAAAAAACAAAGAAAACATATTTTCCATTAAAACAAAACAACCAAAACTTAATGCTAGCTTACTTCTAGTGATAAAACAACACCTTCTTGAAAGTTCTCAAACTTTGTTTACTTCTAATTATTTCCACTACGAGCAGTAAAGATTGAAAGAAAAAAGATTCGAGAACAAAAGGAAAACGAAAGAATAATTTGTGAAATCCAATGTTCTAAAAAGCGCTAGGCGCTAGTCGGGCGGCCAAGGGGGCCTAGCGCCTAGGGGGATTAATCGGGGATTAATCGGGGCCTAAAGATTAGGCGGTTTTCCTATTTTTTTTAATAATTAGCATAATAACACCAAGTAGTAGGAAAACAACCAAATTAGTAGCATAATTAGTACAATGTTCAAAGTTGAAAGTTCATTGGAGGAGATGGGTTCCGGTGGGGCGACGGCGAGGTAGAGCGGGGAGGCGCAGCCTAGCGGCTTGAGGTGGCCGGGGTTGGCGACGGATAGCAAGGACGAGAGAGGACGACCTTAGAGTCAGGGAGGAGAGTAGGGGTTACAGGAGAGAGAAGGTCAAAAAGAGGGGAAAGCGAATGAAAGAGGACTGAGGAGAGGGGAGAGGGGAAAAAAGAAGGAAGAGGAAACTTGGAGGAGAAGCAAAGTCCTCGTCGTCGTCGTTGTTCCGGTCGACCTTCTTCGCCGGATATCTTCTTCTCCACCTTCGACTCCCTCCGCACACGCTGGACCTCCACTTCCTCACCGACGATCAGGCGATGAGAGAGAGGAGAAGGGTTTCGCCAAGGCCGCGACCTCCTTCCTCCTTGCCGCCGACACCCAACACCGTCTCCACCTCTCCGGACATCGCCGCCCGACCTCCTTCCCCTCCCTTTGAACTCTCTCTCCCCTAGGGCATCGGCAACTGATGGTGAGGTGCGTTAGAAACCCGTTATAAATACGATAACGGGTTTCTAATGGGTTTCTAAACCATTAGTGACTCATAAGTGGCATTGCCTCGCCTGCCCGCCTAGTTGCCACCTTGTCGCCGCCCAGGAAATTTTTCATTCAGAAGACCGCCTACACCCATAATCGGGACGGTGGGCCGCCGACTAGCGCCTAGGCCGATTTTTAGAACACAGGCGAAATCTAGAAGCCTATTACCTTGTAATTCTCTAGGTATTGTAGGATATCTTAAATAACACCTCATTGACAAGTATGTAGAATCCACTTCCACTAGGCAACATTGTGCAATGGACCGTTAATAGAGTAAGGAAACGAAAAAAGAGGAACAATGCATCCAGCACTCGATCTATGCCTCATAGAATGTCATGACAATATGGGCAGTAAAGAACCATATTCGACACCAATAAACGGGAGTACATAAACAGAAGCAACCCAACACCTAAAAAGGAAGTTACATCATTTTTCCTAATGTCACAAGACACAAAGCAAAATTGTGTACTTACCGCCACCCTGCCTGGCCGCCGACAGCTGGAGCCCATGACAAAGAAAGAGACAAAGGGAGACCGGCACTTATTAATGTTGAGTGATTAGGGCATAGAACACCTTAAATGACTTTTCAAGTCTTCTCGGAGGACCCGACCCAATAATAGGATCCGTTATCCTCACCCGACCTGATATACATTCTCACTTTTCACCTTAGGATTCTATACTGCTCCTAGTGGAAATAATTAGAAGTAAACAAAGTTTGAGAAGCTTCCAAGAAGGCATTGTTTTATCACTGTAAGTAATCTAGCAGTTAGAATCATTTGTTTTGTTTTAATGGAAAATATGTTTTCTTTACTTTGTTCTTTGGATTAATAAATTATAAATGGTCATCTGTTATAATGGAATCTCTTTGCCTCTCTATGTGAGTTTGCAAGTTACTTACAAAC
Source organism: Narthecium ossifragum (assembly GCA_963920575.1). Lineage (NCBI taxonomy): Eukaryota > Viridiplantae > Streptophyta > Magnoliopsida > Dioscoreales > Nartheciaceae > Narthecium > Narthecium ossifragum. The sequence continues at coordinate 19,783,587 of OY986974.1, forward strand.
CAGCATTATGATATCCAAACTAATGCCATGTCATAAATGTATTCTTCGGTTTTTTTCTTCACTCTTGGGAGCTTCAGCCTTGCATTTTGTGACATGAGTTTACATTGAGAAGTAGTTGGTCGTTCGCATTGTGTAGATTCTATACTATTAGCATTCCAGTTCATTATTTGTGATGGTTCATCAAGGGTGCGTTTGGCAAACCTGAATCTGATGAATTAGCTGAATGAGGAATCTGTGGAATTAGCTGAATGGGGAATGAGCTGAATCTGGTGATTCTGTGGATTTTGGTTCTGTTATTTGGTTGGTTTGTATGGGATGAGCTGAATCTATTGATTCTAACGTTTGGCTTGTCTATTATGGATGAGCTGAATCTGCTAATTTTGTGGATTCTGGTGTTTGGTTCATAAATCTCTGAATTATAACCAAGTGAATTCTGACAGCATGTTAGTAATAAAACTTTAAGTTTTCTTCAAATTAAGACCTGTTTTTTATTATAATAATAACAATACCCATGAGATATAATTGATCGAAATTATTGAAAATTTAGGTCAAATTAATTCTTTCATACATCTAATCATGTAAAATGATTGATCGAAATTATTGAAAATTTAGGTATAATTTAAGTTATAATATATTAAATGATTTTATAAATTAAATTACATTAAATATTTGCTTTCAAAAATACTCAATATTGGTCTCATAACGAAGATATCGATGATATCTTTCCAATGAGACTAATTTCATAAGGTTTCAACATGTATATTTAAAGTTATGATAAATATAGCCATTTTAATATAGAAGGATATCAAGGGTAAAACAGTCATTCAACTCTATCTCTGTAATCATTGGAGTGCTCATCCGGTTTGGGATGTGTTACGTGGGGGCCGCCTCAAATTTGGGATCCGCTTGGGCTGGATAGCGGCGTCCGCTCGCTCGATTTGAGCGGATGCCGTGATTCCAAAATGACAAAACGAGCCAAACATCCGAATGAGTTGAATCTGGATTCCACTCATTCCTTAATTCATATAATCCATCTCATACCAGTGCATCCAAACATACCCTAAGTAAACTTGTCGTATATTTGTTACAAATATTAGGGTCCTAAAACTTCGAACTCTGTTATACACAACATATCCGGACAAAATTGAAGAAAAATATGAAAATGATTGGCAGCGAATAGGATGCTCGCTTTAACCTCCTTGTTGGGTTTCCATCTTTCGAATCCTAGTCATATGCCGCCTTCGCGCCTCATCTCGGGCCTCCCTCGGCATGCGATGAATGTGAGTAGTTGAGTCCAGGTAGTGTTGCACTACCACGACTATGACGGCCTAGGTCGCGCTTAATACCATCAGCCTTTTAGACCGTTCGTCATTATTGTCTATCTAACGATACATCATATCAAAACATAAAGGGTAATAGGTACACATGAATGCAACACATAAAATAGGAGCATTTGACATAATCACCATATCTATACAACTCTCAAAAAATGGAAGGCGAGTAGAACAGATAGAAGATCAGCCATAGCAAGCATGAGCGTGGAATTACAAGCATAGTAAGAATTAAATCAGAGATAATAAGTATCAAACCAGGTATAGTACGACATAACAAAATCAGATCAAGGTCAATATACATGCAAAATAGCTAAAATCAAAGCTTCAGATAGAGGATCAGCTATAGCACGCTTGAGCATGGAAATACCAGCATAGTAAGAATGAAACCAGCCATAATAAGGATCATATCATGTATAGGAAGCATGAACCTCTTTGGTAGACATCATCATCTCCCCTTTCTCACAAATTAAACATCACTTTAGTTGAATTCAACCAAACCAATTGGGCATCAAAATCAGAATTGCAGCAAACCAAAAAGGTTACATTTTGGCTCAGATTCACATCTAAGGTAGTAAAAAGCGTGCATTTGGCTCAGATTCACATAATAGCAGTAAAAAACATGCATTTGCCTCATAATAACAACATAGAAATCCCAACAGAGTATTAGATAGGAGGGGATCAGCCTTCAAGAATAAAAACCATCGCATAAACCAGGAGCTCTCGTTACATGGAGAGCGAAAACATATCAATATAAGGGGATCAATCAAATACCACCAAATAGTTGAAACCCCAAAACATTTCAACCAAATACCACCAAATCAGATATCATAGACGAAGAAATCAAGCATCCAGATGAAATAGGGAATCAGATACGTTGAACAAAAAAGAAATCCCAAGATACATGCCAACATAGAGGATCAGTACACAAAGAACACAAAAGTTCTCGAAATCCAGTGAGGATCAGGTTAGGAAGACCTTTGCTAGGGGATTCAAGTGCTTTGCTAGAAGAAGAAGCGGATCAGATGCCGCCGGCCAAGAAGCTCCAAAATATCGCAGTCAAGGGTCGCAGCACAGCCTATTCCAATGGGATCGGGGACGCTCGTATGAGAGGAGAGGAACTTTGGACCCAAGATCGGCAGAAGAACCCAAGATCCAAGGGTCGGCTTCAAGCGTGAGAAGAAACCTAGAGAACGACCACTTGAGGTTGGAGGAGAGGATCTCGTGGTATCTTGACGGCCGGCAGAACGAGAGAACCAGGGGAGGGAGAAACCCTAGAGGGCAACAGCTTGAGGTTGGAGGAGAGTATCACGTGGTCTCTTGACGGCCGGCGGAACGATAGAACCAGGAGGAAGAAACCATCACGAGAGAACTCATGGTGGCAGAGAGAACCTGATCGGTTCTCCGCTAGGTCTCCTTTTTTGGAGTGCGAGGCATTCAAGTTGGAAAGTAGTTTGAAATTGGCTCGAAATTTTGGCCCACGTGGGCGCTGGAAAGTGTTTCCAGCAAAAGAGAAACAAAACCGCAATTCGGCCGCAAAATGGGCGTATTAGACTGGGCTTGATTAGAATGGACTCTAGTCCAGTCGAGTGAAACAAACACCAGCTACTACCAGTCCAACCATTCCAGTCCAGTCCGGTCATTCCAGCCCACTTGTCATGGTAATAACAATCAGCCTTCGACTTGTATTTCCTAGGCCCTTCTTTTAATTGCTATTATAAGACTATGATATTAGATAACAATGTCAATTAATCAAATGACACTAAACAAATGCTGTTAAAAGTCTTTTTTGTTTTTTTTATGAGATGAGCCAAGTAGGATGATTAAAAGCTATTACAACTAAATGTTGTCGATCAGCGCGGGTTCCCACTCACTAGATCAGGTAAACACCCTGCCAGTCCGACGATATGCATGAGCTACAGCATCTGCTCTAGCGTTACAAGCTCTCGAAACAAAAACAAAAAAGTACATACTCAAACTTGAGAGCATAGACTCATATATCTTTGGCTAGATCCTCTAGGTCCGATCGCCACCCCCTCAATCCATTTAGAATATGGACATCACTTAAAAAATATGATTCCACAATTAATGAAGTCACCCCCACATCGCTGGCCTTCTTCAGCGCCTCCAAAATAGCCTCCATCTCACCTTTGAGAACTTAGTTAATTGTCACGAACCGTCCAAAAACCCAAGCTTCCTCCATCGAGTTTGCCTTAATACCAACAAGAGCAATGGTCGCTTCCCCTAAAGCAACATCCAGACACATTAGTTTGGATAACCCGACAGCCATGCATCTCAGATTGTCTGACACCCCCATCCACTTCTCCATTCTTAGTAGTCTGACCCACGAATTCCAATGCCAATCTCCTCGTCTTGCAAACAATGGCCTCTACCATTTCCCCTTCATATCCAAAAATGATTCGATTTCTGTCCTTTCATATCATCCACATCTCATAGCACAATATTGTAATGAGTTTTTTTGGCACAGCTCCACCATTCCTCCCAACAGTCAATTGGAGAATGTTCATTGGTTCCCACTTGGGTAGAGCAAGGTTTTCCTTCTCATCAATATGGGCAAACACTTATATGCAAACTGGCACCCAAGAGTAGCATGTAGAATGGACTCTTCCTCTCTTCCACACCTTGGACACTCCTTTGTCCGATGTCATCCAAATTCTCCAAAAGACCTCCTTGACTGGTAGCTTCCAATCATGTACTATAGAAAATATCGAATTCATGGACCAGCATGCGCCCTCCAAACCATAGTCCATACCTCCACCTTATCCATTCTCACCTCAGGAACTTGTAGAGCCGCCAGGTAGGCTGAGGCCATGCATACTTTCCCCTATCCATTGTATGGCCAGCGACATGCATCCATCGTCTTGATCACCAAGATTCTCATACACTCTGCAAGAGAGGGATGGAAAAGAGACTGAAGCAATTCGTGACTCCATCCTGCACCATCCATGAGTTCTCCCACATCAATCCATTCTAGGCATGCAAATATAGTGTAGAAGGTCGGCCACCTTGATATAGGAATATCTAAACACCATGCATCATAGATCACATTAAGCTGATCGTGTGCACCTGGAGCCCAAACCATCATTTTCCTTAATTCGTCAGCCGCCAAGCATACATGTCTCCAATGAGTAGAGGTTGTAGCCATTCTAGGATCACGGCATGACGGAAGCACCTCCTACCATTGATATTTTGCCCTAGTAACTGATGGGACGTGAAAAGTGTCACAGCTTAACGCGCCCGATCAAAATTAGAAATTTATAATCGGACTACTAACTAACTACTTTGGAGGTAGCTAGCGGTGAGTCCGAGTCGAATCCACAGGGAATGCGTAAGGAAACAATTAAACTACTAACCTCAATCTAAGTGTTCCTACAAGCATAATAAAAGAAATGGTTTTGGGTTTTAGGATATGATAGCTAAGAAAGCATGTAAATGATTCAATGGATAGGGAGAGGTCCTAGGAAATCCCAATCCGGATTAGGCTTAATCGTAGCTTTCTAATGGATCAAGATGTGCAATCCTATCAAGACCCTACAATATCAACTATCTTTCGGCTAGCAAATGTCGTCGCTAACGAATAACTGGTTAAAGACTATCCGTCACACTAGGTGTATGCTAGAAAGTCGACGATAGAGGGATTAGCTTCGATCATCGCCAACGAGAGGTCGGGTTAGGATCATCTCGTCGCAAGGAATTGGGTTGTATGGAATATGGTAATGGATCGAGGTGATTCTAGCATATCGCATCCAATACATTACAAAAGATAGGATAGATGCTAGGTTAGATGTGGATTGAAGTGGTTCTAGTACAACCAAGTCCCTAACCTAGAGCCAAGACTCCCTTCAACACAAGTGGCCATGGTTCTATCACAACCTACTCATTGGGGAATATCAACAAACACCTATTGAGCACAAGGTTCTAGCTTATGCAAACCAAATAATCCATCCATCCAACATTAGAATCCAACTACAAAGGTATAGAAATGAAGAATAAATTCATACAACTTGTCTTATAGGGATTACAACATCCGAATGCAAAGAAAACTACAAATAAAATCTAAAACATCATGGTATTTTACTAGGTAGATAGATTAGCTACTCATCTTCGATGGAGAAACCATGGAGAAGAGATGGATCCTCCTCTTCTTCATCAATCTCCTCCCTCTTGGATGAGAGCTCCCTTCCTTGCCCAAGGGGGTTGCCCCTTTTCTTAGCCTCTTCTTGTCCAAAGAAATCCCCAATAAGAGCCCAAAGTTTGGTATTTATAGCCCTCAAGCTTCTCCCCTTCTGATTACATCTGAGCCCCTCATTTTGCTTAACTGGCAATGAAAGATCGATCTTCTAGGGGTGAAGATCGATCTTTTTATCTCGTAAAACTGGCTGCGCCCGCAGAAGATCGATCTTCTATAGGGAGAAGATCGATCTTTTAAATTATTGCTCTCTGTCATCTCTGCTACAGTATAAAGATCGATCTTTTATACATAGAATATCGATCTTCTTTTCTGCATATTATCTCTTTTGCCATTCAGCACTGTGCATTGGTGCCAAAAATGCCATAACTTCATCTAGGAAACTCGGAATCATGAACCATAAAATTCTCCAGAAACTAGACTTCCAGAGCTTTCCAATCATATATGGCACATTATATGGTTCTTTCTGAGAAGGTACAGTTTAATCTTTGAAGTTGATCCATGTACCTAAACGTGCTCGAATAGGCTCGTTTACGCTCCAAAGTTGATCTAACTTCTGTTGAGGGCTCTTGTACCTAAAATACTATGAAGATTATTAAAAATACCTTACTCGAAGACTAATAAAGGTAAATTAAGGGGTTAATTTGTGTACTTTTCACGTCTCATCACACCCCCCAACTTACACTGTGAGGACTCGTACCTCCAACCTGGTCCGACCGCGTTAGGTCGAGGGTCTGGGTTTGTGGTTTGGTCGGTTGGCCTTGGGGATGCGATCGGTTGATCGCATCGCTGCTTTTGACCCCAGTGGCATTTTGGTAAATATGCTCCCTGGTGGTCAGTTTCACACCCGCGTTGCACACATGGCCTTTGATTGATGTATGTGTTTGATTAGAACCTTTAGGTGCGTCCGATCGGAAGATCGGAGCTCGATCGGGAGAGATCGAATCGGATGGCTGTGATGGATTCCAGCTTTCTATTTAAACCCTCTCTCTTTCTCTTTCTCTCTTTCTTTTTCTTCTCCTGCGTTCCCTTTCTTCTCCTCTCTCTCCTTCGGCTGGGTGCTAGGGCATCGGAGGCGTGGCTTTCGAGGAGCGGATTCCGGCGATCGGAGTTGGGGGATGCGTGGAGGAGCTGCCCGATCTCTTCAAGTAGGTGTTTCTACCTCGATCTTTGGATCGGGTTCTCCTAGGATAGGTTTAATGCCTTTTCGCTATAGGAATACATGTTAGAATGTTGTGTAGCTTGTAGCAGCTGTGGTGTGGCTGGTTTTCAGTATTCCTGCGTTGTGATCTCGGTATTTTTACGGCTGGTTTTCCGTATTCTCGCCGTTTATCGGTTTTCGGCCATTTTAACCTAAATTGATGATTTAATCGTAAAAAATATGATTTCTTTGCATCATTGGATTCCCCATCATCTTTTATGCGTGCTTGCAAAGTTTCATCGAATTTCAACTTGATTTGATCCTTGAAATCCAAGAAATTGGATTTCCGGCACTGTTCTGAAGAACTGTGCCTAAGGCTCGACGGTCGATCGGTGCATCGACCGTCAAGTGTTGTTTTACACTTTCTGGGCCTGGCGGTCGACCGTCGGATCGACCGTCGCATCGACCATCAGGCTCTGTCGGGATTTTAGCCTCCCACGGTCGATGGGTCGATCGACCGTGGGTTCTCTCTCTTTTTCATCCTGCCTCACGGTCGACCGTCGTATCGACCGTCGCATCGTTCGTGAGGCTCTGTCTCGTTTTGGGCTCCCGACGGTCGATGGGCCGATCGACCGTCGCCCATGTGGTTTTCCTCGTTTTGGCCTCACAGTCGATCGGTGGACCGACCATGACATCGTCTGTGGCCTCACGGTCAATCGGAGGATCGACCGTGACATCGTCCGTGGGCCCTTGAATATGGTTTTTGGCTTTTCTTGGACGGTTTTGATTGGTGATTAGTATCTAAACATGTTGGGAAGCATGAATCTGGATTTGATGAGGTTTTCAAAGGATTTCTATCGAGTTTGAAGATCGAATCGAGTATCTTCCCTTTTTGACAAATCTATGGTTTGATCGCATTTAATACGTGTTTGATAAGTAGTTAAATGCTATTTTTGATTGCTTAACCATTAGCTAGCTATGTGATGAGAATGCATAATGTTATATTTTTATCCCTTAATACTTAGTCTCTATGCTTATTTAGTTCCTAAATACACTCATTATTCTTATATTTTGATTTAGGATGCAATTGAAGTCCTTAAGTCGAAAAGAAGCTGAAAAGAGTGCATGGATCAACTTTAAAGATTTATCTGTACCTGCTCATGAAGAACCAGAGGATGTGCCATACATGGTTAGAAAGCTATTGAGGTCTAGATTCTGGAGAATTTTACGGTTCGTGATTCCGAGTTTCCTAGAGGAAGTTACGGCAATTTCAGTACCGATGCGCAGTCTGAATGGCAGAAAGGAAAATAAGCTGGAAGTCCGAGCGATCCGCCGATCGATCGGACCACGCAAAAACGTGACAGAACATGTGTTTTTCAGCCACAACGCATCCGATCGATCCCTCCATCGCTCCTATGGGGTCCGATCGATCCGACACCAATGGTCCGATCGATCGGACTCGGAAAAAGTCAAAAACAACGGATTTTTACTCAACCGATCGATCCAACACTCATAATTCGATCGATCGGACTTGGGAATTAAAAGGTGATAGAACGTATGCTTTTTAGAGGAACACAGTTCGATCGATCCATCCATCGATCGAACTCAGGAAGAGCCAGAGACGAAGGATTTTTACGAAATCGATCGATCCGACTCCTTTAGTCCGATCGATCGGACTCGAGCGGAACTAGAAATTGAAGATTTTTACGCAACCGATCGATCCAGCACCCCGAGAAGGATCGATCGAACTTTCCCAGTGAATTAAATCAACGATTGTGATCTAATCCGAGGGTGGATACACTTGAGGCTATAAATAGGACTCTTTCTAGGGTTTTGAGGGGGGATTCTTGGACACTTTTGGCTGCTCTTTCTCCTCCTTTATATTTTTTCTACGTTTTCTTTTCTTTATTAGAATCTTTTGAGGATTGTTCTCGATGGCCCTGCGTGGCTAAATCTTGATACTTGGTCGAGGAGACTGAAACCTCGGAATCAATGAAACTGTGAGATCTAATTTATTCTTATTGTTCAGTTTATACATGAGTATTGGATGTTTTTCTGAGATTAAATCTTCATGATTGTCTTGTTTAATTGCTAGAAGCGCTACTAGTTTATTATTCATTGCGATCTATTGCTAGGTTGGATATCAAATCCGGAATTGTTTGATCCCTCTAATCTGCGAAGCAACTAGGATCTAATAATTTACTGCTGATCAGATCTTGTTAGATCTTAGGAAGAATATTCAACTAGATTAAATGCAACCGCTTGTGCTTGTGTTGTTTAGCTTCATCGATCTCCCTATTCTTAACGCTGCTACTAGATTAAATCTACAACGCTTGTCTTAGGTTGTCTAGTAGTTAGGGTTGATTAGATCGCTTGTTTCTAATTAACTATGATCGAGGAGAGATTCGAATTTAATTCGAACGGTGAATATTCATGGTATGAATTGATTGATACTTGCATCTATGATCAGTTGTTGGATTCCGATGGTGGATGTTGACTCAGACCAAGGTTTGTTCTCTTGATTCAATTTGTTTCTTCGTTTTAGATTATTTCTTTACTGTTTTCCTCTCGTTTAGAAACCCCCCTATCTTTGTTCACTAAGCACAAAACTAGGCTAAATACTATTCGTGGGATCGACTCGTACTCGCACTACTACATTTGTTTTGAAGAGTATTGGATTTATTTTTGAGTGCCTGCGACAGCACATCACTATGAGTGCTAGCTAATGAGAAATTGTGGAACCTTAGCCTCTTGCCGGCGAGTGCCGAGGGCTATTGTATAAATGTGGCCAGTTACCTGCGGGGTAACTGTGGAACCTTAGTCTGTCAGGTCCAGGAGAGCACTGAAGACTATTGTATATCTGTGTTTGATGCTTTGCTAAGTATCTTTGTTTGGTTAGCATAGATTAACTGTATTTGAGGCCTTTGCAATGTTTACCCTTTGGCTAGCTGTAAGCTATGCCTAGCCCTGTATGATTAGTGACATCTTGTTGCATGCTTATATCTTGTTATCTGTGCCTGAGCATTGCATCCATCTTGATTGCATTAGAGGCATATGAGGTTAGGCGGGCGATGGTTTGGGTCGCCGATCCGAGGCTCTCGGGTAGCTCGGATCTAGCCTTAGGACCGTGGCTGGGTAGTCAGGAATAGGGTGTGATCTTGGATCATCTGAATCTCTTGTGATTGAGGATTGCGCTAGTTGACTCTGATCGTGGTTGAGGTTTAGAGGTCGTGTTGTCTTCCAAAGCCAAGGGCTAAGGATGGATGTTGGTGTGTTCCCAACGTGGTTCCCCAAGGCTTGGTATTCCAGCTTGGGTAAGGGTGATCCTGCATGTTACTGTTCCTTGGCCTCCTGGTAACTTGTTCAGGAGAGAGGTTTCATGGCAAGAGCCCTTGGGACATCAACTGGGTTATGGGACCCGTGGCATTCCTTAGACTTGTGCTGGGAGACAACACTGTTATTATTTTCCTCCTTTCAGTGCGCCGTAGACTATAACCCTACTGAGCTTATCGCTCACTCCTACCCGGGCTGCGTTTGCAGGTGCAGGCGCCAGTTCTTCTTCAGTAGAGTCGGCGGATCAGCTTTTGGTGGCGCGACTACATCCAGAGGTGCTTGAGGTTACTGGAGGATAATTTGTTGTACTTTGGCAGATTTTGTAAATTATGTACATTTCGAGAGCTTTCGAGATCAATGTATAATATTCTTTCATTGGAAGATTTGTATCAAATGTTGAATAGTAAAACTGATGTTATGTAAATTGAATTTCTACTTTACCTCTGGATTATAAATTGTTTAAGTTTATCTATAATTCCGCATTGTATCGCGCCAGCTGGAGATGAATAGTGTAGGTTTCTCCTCACGCCTCGGCTCGAATGGGTTTTCTGGGTCGGGGTGTGACATACACTTTGCTCGTCCTAGAGAAAAACAAAAAAGAAAGAAACACACAAACAAACAAACAACCAAAACCACTAATTTGTCAAAATGCAATGCATTGATTCATATGCAAGCAATTCTCAACTCCGATGCTCAAAGTAGATTTCCATACACGAATTTTATCTCTCAAGTCATGGCCAAGTAAACAGCAAATGAATAAGAATATAAATGATATAGTTCCAAGACTTCAAAGCACTTGACACAATTAAGATTTAATTGAACAATCCCGTGTCGTGAAAGGAGCAACCAAGTAATCGGGGTCTTGTAATCATCTAAGTAGGGAGCCAATCAAGATCAATCATCCTTAGCAATTCAAATCAATTGAACATGTGACATGTTTTATTCAACACTAATCATATTTTTTTCTTTTCTTTCTCTCTTTCTCTTTTTTTTCTGAGGAATAGAGCATGTGGTTGTGCAATGTCATGATCCCTTAGGCTTTCTACTAGGTCCATGTAACAGCATTTAGGCCAGTGAATCCCAAACCATATGGTTTGGGGCACTAGGTGTAAAGGCGCCCCACAGGCTTAATGTCCCGAACCTAGAAGGCCACGAATCACAACTAATAACCATTATGCTTTTATTCAACTAACGTGACTGTGCAGTGCCTTGATCCCTTAAGCTTTCTTCTAGGTCCATGTAGCGAGTGTTCGGTCAATGACTCCCATGCCAGGTGGCTTTAGGGCATTAGGTGTAAAACACACCACAGACTTAATTACCCGAACCTAGAAGGCTACGAATCAAGGCTAGTCAACAAAAATTTTCTAGCACAACTATAAGTCACATCAATCGATCATGAATATGTTTCAGAATCTCAATCTATCAAGGTCCCTACTCAAAATCACTTAACCCTTCATACAAGTGCGAGTGCGCAGGTGATTGGGACCACTCAATTAGCCTTACAATGTGCCAAGCCGAATTGAAGTAAAAGAAAAATGTCATTTATCCAATGATTCACAAGTTTTTATAAGACATGAAAATCAAGAAAATCCGTGCAATGGTTCTCTAAGACAAGCATCTAAGACAAAAATAATTTCACATAGTCATCAATGCAAGTAAATTGACAAATTAAGTGAAGGTTCATAGGTTATCGAACATGCAAATGTACCCCATAACTTAAATTTGGTTGTCCTAAAGCACATATGAAGGGTAAAAGAGAAGAGAAAACATGATGTGCTTCAAAGCATCCATGTGAAGGTATCCTTGGCCAAATGCAAAGAAGATATGAAGTATAACCAAGGGTTAGTCCAATAAAAGCAAGAGTACAAACATCATCGTCTTGGCCTAAAATCGTACAAAGATCTAAACATACCAAGGCCAAAACTTGTAGACCGGATGCATGGAAACACTCATTGGAACCAAGCAAAAATGCCGAAAATAAAAACAAAACAATCAAGCCTGCAAGAAAGCAAGTAAACAATCAAAGAAGCATGGAAGTGTTGGGTTGCCTCCCAACAAGCGCTCATTTTACCGTCTTCTGCCCGACGTTATGCTATGTACAACACAATTGAATTTGGGTGGACGATGGTTCCACGTAAAGAAATACATGGACCGAAGAGTGGAGAGGACGTGCAAACATGATTTATTAAAGAAGAAAGTAACGTCCTTGGCAAACCATTCATGCGGAGGTTTATGCACTCGCCACTCACCATCCTTCGATCCATGTACTTCATCAAATGGAGCCATCCTCAAGTCGGATTTTGGTGGCCGATGATTCAAGGTGAAATAATACATGAGCCGAAGAAAAATAAAGCCATGGAAACAATCTTCATCAAAGAAAAAGATTAGGTCCTTAGGAAACAAGATGCTCGAAAGATGGGAAGTCTTGTAAGAGTGTTTGATGAAATTACAATTATATTCGGCATGGCTTAAGAAAGATGGAAAACAAGGTTCGTCATCTCACAATGTTCAACAAGCATGGATGATGGAAAAGCATGACACTCAATTTGAGGTCTCCGTAAGGAGATCTCACAAGGATGGTCAAAAGTATCATACTTAACAAACATAAGCAAATCATCATCCAACTTATCACAAACATGCATAAGATCATCATTACAAACACTCTTAGCAATCTTCCCCTCGCATGTATCACAATCAACGAATGGATAAACATTAGAAACAATATCCTGACAAATAGGAGGTATAAAATCATGCATGCATTCATCATTCTCATCAATGTCAAGATTAACAAAAATCGGAGGCTTCGGCTCATTCACAAAATCAACATATACCGGCAAAACATCGTCAATAGTATCATCACGCACCGACAAAACATCATTCAAACTATCATGAACGAGCGAAGCCTCATTAGGAACCTCATAGTTGCATGTATCACAAACATTGGTAAGATAAGTATTACAAGCATCATCATTAAAATTAGAAGGCACTACCTCACTCACACTGTCACACCCCGACCTAGAAAACCCATCCAGGACGGGGCGTGAGGGTTCCTATCACTATTCATCATCAATCGGCGCGATACAAAGCGGAAAAGACGAATAATTTAAACAATTGTATTCCAGAGGCGAACAGATTCAATTCATATAACATCAAGTTGTACAGTTTATAAAATTCCATTCTAAGACTTCCAAGGTAAAGATATAATACAATACTCCAAAATCCTCAGAAGTTTACAACATAGATATATATATCAAAATGTACAACATATAATCCTCCAACAACCTCAAGCGCCCCTGGATGTACTCGCGCCGCCAAAAGCTGGTCCTGCCGGCTCCACGGAAGAAGAGCTGCCGCCTGCACCTATAATCGTAGCCCGGGTAGGAGTGAGCGATAAGATCAGTAGGGTTCTACTCTACGACACATTGAAAGGAGGAAAACAACAACAGTGTTGTCTCCCAGCTCAAGTCTAACGGATGCCACGCGTCCCACAACCCTACCGACTCCCCAAGGGATCCTACTCTTCTTGTGAGGACTTGCCCCTCTACCCCTGTGGCTCGTTGTAGACCGCAAGGGCAATTTGGTAAATTACGCCTTGTTGGTTTGTTTCACACCCGCGTGTGCACACACTGGCCTTGTATGTGTTAGTGTTTGTTTAGAATGGCTAGGTGGACCCGGGATCGAAAGATCCGGATTTGGGCTTGAGTTCTTGCCCAAGTTTAGCTTTCAGCACACAAAGGATCGATCCTCTCTGGCTAAGGGATCGATCCTCTTCGTGCCAGAAAGCCTTGTGAATCGTCTTGAAGGATCGATCCTTCGTTGAGGAAGGATCGATCATTTATAAGTCGGTTGGTTTTCTGCTTCGCGAGGACGGCCGCCGTTGGCCGTCGCTCTCTCCTGTCAGAGGGGGAAGACTTCCCCTCCCCTTCTTTCACTTTTTCCCCTCTTTCCCGGCTGTCCCCTCCCCCCTTTTCCCTCCTTTTCTTCCCCTCTTCCTCCTCCTCCTTTCTTCTTCTTCTTCTCTTCTCTTCTCCCCCGAAGCTCTGCTCTTCCCCTGTTTTTCCGGCATCCACCTTCCCCTCTTCCGTTCTCCCTCCTCCGACCATCAAATTGGGTGTTCTTTGGCTCGTTGGATTTGTGACAACGAGAGGAAGATCTCTGAAGTGGTTTGGAGGCTTGTTGGTGATCAAATCGCGGGGAATCAGCCGAGGAAAGCGCAGCTAGGTAGGGTTATACCTACTGATGTTTATTTCGGGTGTTCTTGAGATCTAGCCGTTAAATCTTGTTGATCCTTGCTTTATTGGTTTCCTTATGCCTTTTAGAATAACTGATTTAAGTTTCATGTTAATCAGTTGAGATTTGAGTAGGTTTTATGGATGATTAGTCTCGGATTTCTGGTTTTCTGATGTTCTTGAGAAACAGCCGGCTTGCGGCGAGTTTTCCGGCCGGCGAGTACATAATCTTGGCTTTTCATAAACATAAGACTTGTAGAGCTATTCGTTAGCTTTCCATTCCATCTTGTTTCGTATTTGTCCGATTTATGTACGATTTCTTATGAATTTTTTGCTGAAGGCTGCGTTGCAGCAATTAATGGGTAAGTTAGTTTGATTAACAATTGTGATTAGCATTTTCCCGTTAATCCAACCGTTGGATGTTTATGATTTTTGGATATGATGATCCTGGTTTATACAACTACTGGTGGCTAAGTTGGATCTTGAATCTGACGTCGTTTGGGCATCGGATCGACGAGATCAAATAGCCCATAAGTAGAGACTTGGGTGTTTGTTGAATATAATATTATATTTCAGAATATAATATTATATTGCGTTTTATTCATCATCGGTTTTCGGGGTTGCTTCCCGTTGCAGGAGTCTACGGTCGACGGTCATGGTACCGTCATAATGCCGGGACCCGCTGCGGATCGGCTGGCAGCGGTCGGTAGTACCGCTGTAGCGATCCGGTTGACTTATATGATGTTTGTCATACTGTTGCATGCCTATCTCCTGTTTGTGTATGCCATAGCATGCATTGTTGTTGTGTGCATTAGTTGCATTGGTTAGGGCGTGGGTGATCTTTGGGTCGCCGTCCCGAGGCTGGAAGCTCGGACTTAGCCCTAGGACGGGGGTTGGGTTGTTTGGACCCGGTTTGAATTGTGATGTCCAGTCGATTCGATGATAGGCCTAGATGACTGGTACACTTGTGGCTTGATGATTGTAGAGGTCGTGTCGGCCTCGAGTCGGATCTGAGGTGTAGCCGGTGTCCGGCTTTTCTTAAAACTCTTGAGTAGAGGTTTTGCCTACTCAGTGGTGTCTCTTCCCACCAAACAGTGTTCAGTATCCTGTTGAGAGTCAGCAGTGCCGTTTCCTGCTACTGAGTGTGACCCGACATGTGACCAGCCCGGCTGGAAGACCATGATCGGGGCCTCAGGGACACGCGGTGGGGTTATGGGACCCCTGTATACACCCAGGTCTTACTTGAGGGCGACACTGTTGCGTTTCCCTCTTCCTTCTGTGTGTCGTAGTGTAGATCCCTACTGAGCTTAGTGCTCACACCTACCCGGGCTGCGTTTTGCAGGTGCAGGCGTCAGTTCTTCCTCTGTGGCCCCTACCGGGCAGTTGGTTGGCGGTGCGGCGGCGCCTGGTGGTTTTTGAGAGGTGGCGATATTTACCGTTTTTACCCTTATGTTAGATAGTGTCCTACGGGAGTATGTTGTATTCGAATTTCCCCTCTCCGAGGATATGTATATTAACACTTGAGTTTTTAATATGTGGTTCGATGTTGTTAATTATTGTGTTTTAGTTGAGGGTGCTTTTGGTGAATTGCTAGGGAGACCAATAGGTTAGAGGGAACCCTCGCCGTTCTTTTTCCGCGTTGGTTAGGTTCCGGTTCGCGTCGTCTGGCCCGGTTGGGCTTTCACGGGTCGTGGCGCGACACTTCTCAACCGACCACGCTGGGAACATCAACCAAACACGCTGAGAGGAAACAAGAACCAGTAGGATCACCTCTAACCAGCAGGAAACCACTACCTGGGGACCAAGTCAGGGACGTTGACACCCATCCTTAGCACTTGGCCTTGGAAGACAACACGACCTCTAAACCTCAAATACTGATCAGAGTCAACTAGCGTGAATCCTCAAAGACATGAGACTTGATCACACAATCACACCCTACTCCTGACTACCCATCCACGGTCCTAAGGCTAGATCCGAGCTACCCGAGAGCCCCGGATCGGCGACCCAAACCATCGCGCGCCTAACCTCAAATGCTTCTAATGCATAAAATGCATGAGTCTAGGCAAACATCTATCCTAGATGTCTCTATATGCCACATCAACAGTTATAGGTTCAACAGATATACAATAGACCTCGGCACTCGCCGGCAAGAAGCTAAGGTTCCACAATTTCTCATTAGCTAGCACTCATAGCTAGCTAATGGCTAAGCAAACAACTAAGCACTTAACTACAATCAAACATGTATTAAATGCAAGTAGAACCATAGATTTGCCCAAAAAGGAAACTGCTCTAATGAATCCTCAAATCCGATGGAAATCCTTTAAAAACGTCATGAAATCCACCTACATACTTCCCAACATATTTAGATACTAATCACCCATCAAAACCATCCAAGAAATACCAAAAAACCAAGTTCAAAGGGTCACGGACGATGTCACGGTCGATCCGGAGATCGACCGTGAGGCCACGGACGATGTCACGGTCGATCCGGCGATCGATCGTGAGACCTATGCGAAGAAAACCTAGGGCGACGGTCGATCCACCCATCGACCATGAGAAGCCCAAAACCAAACAGCGCCCGACGGTCGACCGTCAGGTAATTGGCAAAAAGAGAAGATCCCGCGGTCGATCCATCCATCGACCGTGGGAGTCCAAATTCCCGACAGAACCCGACGGTTGATGCGACGGTCGATCCGACGATCGACCGTCAGGCCCAGAAAGGGTAAGACAACACTCGACGGTCGATGCACCGATCGACCGTCGAGCCTTGGCACAATTCATCAGAACAGTGCCGAAAATCCATTTCTTTGAATTTCAAGTATCAAATCACGTTGGAATAAGATGAAATTTCGCAAGCAAGTGTATTTATCAGTGGGGAAGCTAATGGAATGAAGAAATCCAGTTTTTGACGGTTAAATCTCCTAACTAGGTCCAAATGGACGAAAACCGACAAAACGGCGATAATACGGAAACCAATCGTTAGAATACTGAAATCGCAACGTAGGAATACCGAAAATGAACAACACTACATATGCAAGGAGTTACAAAGCATTCTAACATGTATTCATACAGCGAAAGCACATGAAACCTATCCTAGGAGAACCCGATCCAAGGATCGAGGTAGAAACACCTACTTGAGCAAGTAGGGTAGCTCCTCCACGCATCCCGCTGGTCAAGCCGTCAAGATCCGAGCTCCGAAGACCAAGTCTCCAAACCCTACCTCAGCCGAAGGAGAGAGAGAAGGGAAGAGAACGACAGGTGAAGGAGAGAAGGAAAGAGAGAAAGGGACTTGGCTTATATAGAAAATCCAGATCTATCTCAGTCGTCTGATTCGATCTTTCCCGATCGAGCTCCGATCCTCCGATCGGACGCACCCTAGGGATTCTAATCAAACACATATATCAATCCAAGGCAGTGTGTGGAACGCGGGTGTGAAACCGACCACCAGAGGTCATATTTACCAAAATGCCCCCGGGGTCCAAACCACCACTCGATCGCCCGATCGTGCCCGACGCGGAACCAAACCAACAGGAAACCGGCTCTCGACCCACACGGTCGAGCCAGGTCAGAGGGACGGGCCCTCACACACACAACCATCAACCTCATCATAATATGAATCGATCAAGGAAGCTAGTTGTCCAATTTGGACTTCTATATTGGCTAATGATTGTGAGTGGGAATGTATAAGTTGGTTTTGTGCTTGAAATGTCTCTATAGCTTTAATGATCCTTTCATCTAAAGATGGATCTATTTGTGCTTGTGGTTCAAAGAAAATGGAGGGCTCGTACCAATGTTGGGGTGGTGGGTATTGTGTTTGACAAAGATAGGGCGATGTAGAGCTAGGTGCAAAATTTTGGTCCGTTATGCTCGAATCTTGTAGTTGAACATTAGGTAGATAGTAACCTTGGGGTTGCCAATAAGAGTATGGATGATCACCCAAATCCGCATCATAGGTGTATGAATGCAAATCATATGCCGGGTTTGAGAAACCATATGTATCGTTAACATAAGCGGATGCATAATTAGGTGGTAGCAAAAAATCGTTCAATGTGGCACCCGGTGGCATATACTCATCGACCATGTATAAACAATCACATAAACAAGGACCAAGCCAAAAGGTAGAAATACTTTACAATGGGTCGGTCCAAACAGGAGACGTCAGTCGCCGATCTTAATCGTCGAAGTCTTGCCGGAGGCGTCTCCTATCAACATAAAGATATAGCAATTGTAAGTACAACTCTCTCTTTTTTTATTTTTTTTTAAGATATGAAACAAAATTTAAAATTGAAGATATTTACAAGAAAACTAGATTAAGCAAAGCACTTCAATCATTTCCGATAGCACTCCCCGGCAACGGCGCCAAAATTTTGATGGGACGTGAAAAGTGTCGCGGCTTAACGCGCCCGATCAAGATTAGAAATTTATAATCAAACTCCTAACTAACTACTTTTGAGGGTAGCTAGCGGTGAGTCCGAGTCGATCCGCATGGAAGAAACTAGAATTGAAATGGCATACTAAGCATAATTGTCTACCAAGAAGTTGGAGGAAAAGATTTAGAATTAGGTTTTTAACTAGACTAGACCAAAATTAATGCAAAAAGGTACTAAGATATAAAGAGAGGCCGAGGGATCCTTAATCAATAACAAGGGTTCTAATAGGTCTTCCTAAGACAAGGGCATGCCTCCTCAAATTGAATGGTTAAATCCAAATTGTCGATAGGCGAATGGCTAGTTCTACCTATCGCTCGACGAAGATCGGGTTAAGAACCCTCGTTGGCGAGAGCAATCGTCTAAAGATCAGCGATCGAAGGATGAGTTATGATCGCCGCTAACAAATCCTCTAATTAAGATGGATTCGTCGCAAGAGAGCTAATGTGGTATGGATCTAGGTGTGATAGCGAGGTGGTTCCAACACCTCGCTGGCCAAAATCACAATGATATGATTGGTGGTGGTTCTAGCACCACAATCTAGTCCAATCTTGGATTAGAATCCTTCGTCATGAGAGAATCCATGGTTTTAGCATGAATCCCTTTTACGAGAGGTTCCATCCAAGCCCTAGCATGCAAGAGACCTAGATCTTTGGCACAATAGGGCAATCCAAGCATTCATCAATGAAAATAACACCACATTCATAAAGAAATTAACTCCAATCCATACAACCATTCAATAGAGTAGCAAAAAGCCCTAAATCCTAAGAATCCCTAATAGAAACCCTTATTACATCATAAGAATCCCTAAGCTAAGAGTTAGTGACTCATCTTGGGGGTTGGATCCATAGATGGAGGTTGATGAAGCTCTCCTCCCATGGATCTCCTCCAAAAAAAGTCCCCCTCTCAATTGGGTAAAAAGAATCTAAAAGAGGAAAAGCTGGAAGAAAGTCTAAGAGAGGAACCCCAAAATCCCCCAAAAGGTGTCTATTTATAGTAAACAAGCCTCCCCCACTCGAATTAGATCTGGACCATTGATTTTGCTCGGCTGGCACAAAAGGATCGATCTTTATAGGGTAGAAGATCGATCTTCCTCTTCCGTGTGATCGTTGGTCCCGTGGAAGATCGATCTTCCTATAGATGAGGATCGATCTTTGTTCTTGACTGCTGGCTGCGCCCCGATGAAGATCGATCTTTTAGTAGACGAGGATCGATTCTCTAGAATGTCGCGCTCTGTCATCTCTTTTGCCCGTGAAAGATTGATCATGCACTTGGGAAAGATCAATCCTTCCAACACTTGCGCTCTGTCACTGAAAAATGCACATAAGGGATCGATCTTCTCATGATGGAAGATCGATCTTTGTTGTTTCGACTGGATTTCTTCTTAATGTCTTTAAAGGATCGATCTTCTTCAATAAAGGATCGATCTTCTTCATACTAAACTGGCCCGAATGAGTTCGTTTTAGCTCGGAACTTGATCTAATCCTCGTTGAGGGCTCTTGTACCTGTAATGGGGTAATAATCGTCAGTAAGGCCTTGCTTGGAGACTAACAAGGCCAAGTTGAAGGGGTGATTTGTGCACTTTTCACGTCTTATAAGCTTCCCCCCACATGTTGTGAGGTAAGCCTGAACTTATAAGCATGGCATTCATCATTTCCTTTAACGTCCTATTCTTCCGTTCTGCTATTCCATTTTGTTCTGGAGAATAGGGCGCTGTAGTCTGATGAATGATGCCATTTTCAGCACAAATTTGGGCAAAATGTGACTCATATTGACCTCCCCTGTCACTTCTCAGCATTTTGATCTTTCTGTCGAGCTGATTTTTCACTTCATTCTTGTAATGAGTGAACATCTCCACTGCCTCATCTTTACTTCTCATTAAGTAAAGATAGCAATATCTCATACAATCATCAATAAAGGTAATAAAATACCTTTTACCACCTCTTGATTGTACAACTTTCAGATCACAAACATCTGTATGAATCAAACCTAAAGGTTCAGTGCTTCGTTCAATTGATTGAAATGAAGTCTTAGCCATTTTTGCTTCCACACAAACCTCACACTTGTGTTCTTTGTCAAATATTAATTTAGGAAGAAGATTTAAGTTTATTAGTCTTTTCATTGAATTGTTGTTCACATGTCCCAACCTCCCATGCCATAATTTAATTGACTCAGTCACATAGGCAACCTTTTCTTTATTGGCCTCTTGGGCAACAGTCAGTACATTGGAAGCACTAGCCTTTAAGGCTTCACTAGTTTTGACCTTGGAAATAACAGTCATTACATTCATTTTAAAAAGCCCCTCGGTCATATAGCCCCTGCCCAGATACATGCCATTCTTAGAAAATATGACCTTGTCTGACTCGAAGACTAGCTTGAAGCCCTTCTTGCTCAAAATAGAACCTGAGACTAGATTCTTGCGTATCTCCGGCACATGAAGGACTTCTGTCAGGGTCAGCTCTAAAACGGACGTCATCTTCAGCATCACCGTCCCCTTACCTTCCACCTTGGAGGTTGTAGAGTTTCCCATGTAGCAGTGCTCTCCATCCACTGCTTGGTAGGTGTCGAACATCCATCTATTGGAGTAGATGTGGCGGGTAGCGCCTGTGTCGATCCACCATTCCCTTGGGTTGCTTCCGACCAGATTCACCTCGGTGATGACTGCCACCAGGTGCAAGTCATCCATCTCTGCACTGAGACCTTCGGTCAAGTGAGCTTCTGTCCTCTTCTTCTTGGGGGCTGGCTTCTTCTTCCCTTGAGCACTCGGGCGGTTGCGACAGTCCTTGGCCCTATGTCCTACCTTCCCGCAGACAAAGCACTCGCCTTTGAACTTCTGATACCCGCTGCCTCCCTTAGTGCTCTCATCGAAGCGCTTGCGCTTCTTCAAACCGCTGACATTCTCCACTAAGTTGGACTTAGAGTAGATACCTAGATCGCTGTTCTTATCGGCCTTGCGGTTATCATGCTCGATCTTTAGTCTCCGAATGAGATCTTCAAGACTCATCTCCTTTCGTTTATACTTAAGGTAGTTATTGAAGTCCTTCCAAGAAGGTGGCAGTTTCTCTATCATTGCCGCCACTTGGACAGGTTCATTCAAAATCATACCTTCAACACTCATGTCATGGTAGATGAGCTGAAGTTCCTCAACTTGGTCGACAACGCTTCTACTGTCTACCATCTTATACTCAAGGAATCGACCGACAACAAATTTCTTTGCGCCGGCGTCATCCACCTTGTACTTATTGTCCAAGGCTTCCCAAAGTTCCCTTACGGTTCTTTTGGGAAAGTACACGTTGTAGAGCTTGTCGTCCAAGCCGTTCAGAATATAGTTCCAGCATAGAAAGTCAGAATGACCCCAAGCCTAAACCGCAGCTATGGTATGAGCATTCTTCTGTTCTTCAGTTAGAACATGCTCATCCTCAGTGAGATACCTGACAAGTTTAAGAGTGGGCAAGTAGAACAGCATTTTCTGCTGCCATTGCTTGAAATTCAGTCTCTTAAACTTCTCATGCCTCTCTAGCTACCCGATCGGCACACTTGGCATTTCCACTACATGTGGATTGCCAATAGGCACTTCCTCACTTGGAGGGTCCACAGGAACAGATCATGAAGCCATCTGCAAAGCAGATCAACCACAAAGTGGTTCAGTTATGAGTTGGAGTTCTTATAAAAGAAGTTCAAGGAACCTCCTTTCAAAAAAGAAAAGAAAACAGAAGGATCCGTAAGAGAAGTGGATCCGAATACGATAAAACCGATAAATACGAACTTAAGATTGTTGGTAATAGAAGAGAAGAATTAGGATCTTGCTTTTACTAAGGTAGCAAGAATCCTTTACAACGAGAAGATGAAAGCTGTATTATAAACACTTAGAAAATAAGATGTTAGAACTCCAAAAGAGAGGAAACCGCCGATGAGGAGGAAGAGGAACCCGGTGTAGATCCGAAGCTTGATCGAGGCCAGTATATCACACTGTGTCCTTAAGTTCGTATTGCCCACCACTGGTGCTTCTGGTTCTTCAGACAAGGAACTCCCAGGGTACAACGATCTCCTGCGCGAACGGAAGGAAGCCGGCCTCCGATCGCCCGTCGAATCTTCGCTGGTACGGTACTCTCAAACTTCAAGACCCTCTACAAGTGAAGTGGTGTGCAAAATGGATGCATGCAGCTTAACCTCTAAAGGGCTGGAAAGGGTCCTATTTATAGGCTAAGGGAAGAAGCTGATCAGCCATTAGGGAGATGAAAAACCATGCCTCGTCAGGAAAAACATCCAATAGTAGACTGCCACGTCATCTGGAAACTGACCAGCCAAGAGTTAGATTTCAATCAATTCTCCTGAAATCGAAACTGACTCAATCAATTGCACAGAAGCCAAAGAGTCGTAACTGACCCAATCAATTAATCAGAAGTCCAAGAGTTGGACCAGATTAATTTCCAAGAGATAACTGACTCAGCCCATTAATTATGGGCAGCCCAAGAGTCAGATCCAATTTAACTCATCTAAACCGTTTCGAAAGTTGAAAAGTTCCAATGAATTCGAGCTGACTCGACCAGCTCTTGTGTGTAGCAAAAAGGACAACCACCCCACACGAGCACGAGCACGAGCACGAGCACGGTGGGCGGCGGGGGTGCGCGCGTGTGGGTGTTCCACCTTTAGTCCTCACATGTGTTCAAAGCCTAAAGGCTCAAAACTCTATATAAACAAGTGAAAGTTTTCTTCCACTTCCAATGTGGGACTAAACTATTTTACACACATGGGCTCTTCACCTTTTGGCTATTTTATTAATGGGCTTTCCACGTCTTTTCCCACCATAGTCCATGTAGGACCAAAGACATGAGAGATGATTTGTTTATACGAGAGAGTGTGGCGGGGTGGCGAGTCAGGCTTCAGTGAGAGGGTGGCCTGATTTCTCTTTTGAATTTTAATATAGAGGGGCCCATATATGATATTCACTTTCACAGAGAGAGAGAGAGAGAGTCGTAAATCTTTTGAATCAACGGATGAGATAATTACAACTGATTATAAAAATAGCAAAAATTATATTATCATATTTTAATAATATATTTCGATCCGGATTGAGTCGATATCGATCGATCATGCTTGCCACAACTTGTTATACGCTCTAAAGGATTCGAGTTGTTATTGAGCTCAAGACAAGCTTATATCGAGCGATTCTCAAGCTTTGGGCTAAATTTGCACCCATAGTCTTCGGTGGTCTCCACCCAGTGAGTTCTTCATGTATATAATTGAATTATATAAATTATATAATATGTAATGTTTTCTTAGGATTTACCTTTAGGGTTAATAACATTTTAGTCCCTTCTAGTTTAACAATATGTCAATTTACCTCCTATAGTTTAAAACATGACAAAACGAACCCTTAATTTTTCAATGTGGTCGTTTTACATCCAAATCTCAAATGCCGTTAACCGGCCTGATGGAAAACTAGGTAAATAGGTCACGTCCCCCGTTTGACCGGTTTTACCTGGTTAAGCCTGTTGCGTCACAAAACCTGTTCACCCCGCGAGGATTTATATAGAGTTCCCTGTCCCTCGCCCTAATAATCGGAGTGAAACCGACCTCCACCACCGCTTCTTCGCCTGAAAGTCATCGTCGTCGGTGTGAACCCTCTAATCGCTGTGACTAACATAGGAGGGAACCCTCCATCACTTTTTCGCCGAAAAATCTTCCCCATCAACGACACAGGTCAATTAGGGTTTTTTCTATCCCCCCTTAAGTTCCGTCAGGTTTTTTTGTTTTTCGGCGAGGGCACCCTCAGTGGGGGTTCCATCGCCTCCTCAAGGAGGGAGGATTACAAATGCCACTCCGAAGTGAAGGCCAAATTGAGGATTTCACGGATACTGCAAAATCCTGGAAGGAAATTCCTAGGTTGTGCAACCCATCAGGTAACTTGATATGTATTGAGCATTTGATAGGAGGGTTTACAGGGATTTGGTACTCAATTGATCCTTTCATTCTTTCTGTAGGGTCATGGTAGTTGCATTTCTTCCTATGGGTTGATGAAGAGGTATGTGAGCCCAACAAAGATGTTGTTATCAACGAATTGAGTGATAAGGTGTATAAACTGGAGGCACGGTTTGTGAGGACCCATTCCTCCAACCCGGTCCGACTGTGGTAGGTCGAGGGGCTGGTTTTGTGGTTTGGTTGTTTTGGCTCGGTTGGCCTTGCTTTGCGATCAGTTGATCGCATTGCTGCTTTTGGGACCCCAAGGGCAATTTGGTAGATTGCGCCTTGGCAATCGGCTTCACACCCGCGTAGTGCACATACAGCCTTGATTGATGTACGTGATTGTTTAGATTCAGTAGGAGCGTTCGTGATCGTCAGATCCGGACGAGATTGCGACGAGATCGTAATTTGGAGTAAAATCGGATTCAATTCGATAAGTTGGCTCGTCTGAACCGGCTAAGCCACTTAAGTGACTTAACCCTCTTCTCTTTCTCTCTTTCTTTATTTTCCTTTTTCTTCTCTTTTCCTCTCCCTTCCCCTACCTTCCCCGTGTCCGATCTCCTCCTCCTTCCCTTTCTCCTCCGCGCCGGCTTCTTATTTCTCCGGCCATCTTCCCCGGCGACCAGGAGGCGGCGGCGAGGGCACCCTCCCCCTTCTTCTTCCTTCCTTTTCTCTCTCCCGCAACAGCCTCTCTTCCTTCTCCGACGACGGCTGCGGTTGTGGGAGGACTTCGGCGGCTCTCCGGCGAGCTGGAGACGGCGACGACGACATAGGTCGGCGGATCACGGCAGATTAGCAAGCATTCAAGCTTGGATTTCCGTTTTAAGGTTGGGTTTCTACCTAAATCTTTGGATTAAGCTAGATCTAGGGTTTGGTTTGATTGTTTGTTGTTTTCCTTGTTCTAATTAGTTCCTTAGAGCATGCTTAATGACTGACTGAAGCTTCATGCGATTTGATTTGGGTTTTATCCGGATTTTTGGAAGTTTTTCCCGGATTTTCGTGGATGCTCTGTTATTCGATGAACAGGGTTAAAGCTCGATTTTTGAGCTGTGTGAGCATGTTCTTGTGTAACTTTCAAGATGAAAGTTGTAGATCATTGAATCTACTTTCATTTGCCGCTGCTTTCAGGATTTTTGGATTTATATACGAATTTTGGTGAATTGTCTACGGAACTGCTACGAAACTGAAACTAAGAAATTAGTTAGCTAATTTAATGGAATTTCGACCTTTGTTCAACCTGATCCTCGTGTAACTTATTCCCAAGGTTAATTAGGATTGTTTTAGATGTTTTGGCTTTGATGGGAGAGGTTTTTGAGGTATTTATGCCTCTTTTCGCTTTTTTGGCCGAAAGCCGAAATACGTGGTTTTCATCTATTTCCGCTTATCCGTTTGAATTGAATTTCGGGTAGATGTTTTGGAAGCTAGTAATGAACGTGCATGTTAAGTTTCATATTAATCGTACAGACATAGTGAAACCTAGGTTATACCCTAATCTCGTCGACTATATATAATTAAAGCATGACTAATCAATTGTGACTTGTCTAATTCATCTACTACCCTGAATTGGTGTTCTTAGTAGTATATAGTAGATACAAGTCTGATTCGATAAGTTTTGGGAGATCAATCCCTCGTTTTCTACACGGTTATTTAAGTTGCTAACCTTCTAGCTTAATTAGTAAATTGATTATGAAGTATGATTGGTATCCATGTAATTTTTGGTAGAATGCTATCTATACATGTATTGCATACATTTATGTAGTTGAGCCCGTGTGGGGCTCGTGGTTGAACCAAGGGAGTTATGCCCCTTGGGATGTTTAGATAATTGATTGAGCCGAGGGTGTGCCCTAGTTAATGTGTTCTATAACTGTTGTGTATTGTTTAGCCGGGTTGTATCCCGTTGTAGAAATTGCGGTTGATGGATGTGGACGTCGTCGTAATGCCAGATTTTGATCTGTTGGGTGTTTGTTATAATTGCTTTGCTAGATAGATCTTTACTGCTTTAGACCCCTTACTATGTTTATCCTTTGGCAAGCTGTAGGCTACGCCTAACCCTGTATGTTATGATGTCATATTGTTGCATGCTTATATTTCTGTATCTCTATGCTTGAGCATTGCATGCATCTTAATTGCATTAGAAGCATTAAGGCTAGGTGGTAGGCGATGGTTTCGATCGCCGATCCAGGGTTCTCGGGTAGCCCGGATCTAACCTTAGGACCGGAGTTTGGTTAGTTGAGGATTTAGGCGAGATTGTGTTGATATGATCATGTATCGTATTTGAGGACATTAAGTAGTTGACTTGAATCGTGGTTCTTGAGGTGTAGAGGTCGGGTCGTGGTTTCAGAACGGTGTGCTCTGTAGGGCTTACGCACCATGCTGTGTCCTACCTCCGTTGTTATGTTTCCTCATGCATGGTGGATGAGGACGTGGTAGGCAGCGGGGTAGCGGCGATACATTCGTACTGTGTCCTAGCCCGTTGTGCTCACCACCTTGCTTCACCGATAGGGTTGTGACCCTTGGGAATAGGGGCGGCGGTTGGTATAGGAGTTACCAACCCTGTGTCCGTACCCTGAAGTAGGTCGTGGGCGTAGAGAGAGTTCCCTTGACCCGTGATGAGACTCGACGCATTTGCAGGTCCCTTTTCTTGAGGTTGTCGTAGAGTAGAACCCTACTGGGCATTGTTGCTCACCCTACCTTGACTGCATCGGCGATGCCGGTCGATGCAGTTCCTTATTTCAGGTGTTCTTCTAGAAGATGGCGCGACATTTTGAGGTGATCTAGAACTTGGAGCTTCAAGGAGTTCTTCTACAGTTCATTTACAATTTTAATCATTGATGTATAATCTGATGTATCCAATAAAAGAATTGTATGATTATTAATTCAGTTATAATTGAGAGATGTTGTAATTTTTTTAATGTAATGATGTTGAAGTTGAAAATTTATAAAATGTACAGGTTTCTTGTGTTATAATTATAAAGGGGATTCTGCCGAAATTTTTATGAACTTGATGATTAAATTATTTAAATTCGTAGCAATCATATACTTGTGCACTACTTGATGATGTAAACAGGTTTAGATGACTCACGCCTCGATCTGGATGGGTT
Source organism: Narthecium ossifragum (assembly GCA_963920575.1). NCBI lineage: Eukaryota > Viridiplantae > Streptophyta > Magnoliopsida > Dioscoreales > Nartheciaceae > Narthecium > Narthecium ossifragum. The sequence continues at coordinate 19,811,323 of OY986974.1, forward strand.
TTCTAGATCGGGGCGTGACACGGTTGGATTCATGTCACGATAAGGCAATGGTAGATCTACAAGTTATGAAGAATTTCAATGATGATAAAGACAAAATAATTGACTTGCTTGAGGTGCAGAATGGGCAATTGAAATCTAGAGTCATGGCATATTTGATTGGTTTGATGTTGTCATGAATAGTAGCAATTCACCTAGTATTCCATTGTCATATGTAACAAGTTATTGTGTAACCAACGTTGATGTAAGCTAATGTATAACCCTCATTTTGTATGGAGCAGTTGTATGGAGTCAGGGCAATGTTTGACGTTGAGCACTTCAGTTGTATAACCCTTGTTTTGTATTATATGAACACTTGGTAAGCAGTTGTGTAACCAATGTCAATATAATGGCAATGTAAGCAGCTGTATAGAACCCCTGTTTTGTATGAACACAATGTAAGCAGTTGTATATAACCAATGTTTTGTATGAACACAATGTAAGCAGTTGTATATAACCCCTGTTTTGTTTACACATCTGTAGTGTCAAAATTTGATGTTTACATCTCATTGACAAAATTCAAAGTTTTACATAATCACACATTACCATACTTACATTGTCACACATAAACACTATTTTACTGAACCACAAAATACCTAACCACAAAAACCATACATAATCACACATTACCATACTTGTCATTTCATACTTACATTGTCACATATAAACACTGTTTTACACCTCTGTAGTGTCAAAATTTAATGCTTCACATCTCATTGACAAAATTCAAAGTCTCATTAGTATTCCTAAACATTTTCAGTTTTGGCCATTGCCTCCATTCTGACTCAATTGATTGTTTGATCCCCCAACTCTCCAAACAGCCTTGCCAGTAGCCTGAGATGGTTGAGTCTCAGCTTGACTAGGTTGGGCTCCAAACAGTTGTTGTGGTTGAGTCCAGGCTTGAACTGCACAACAAAATAATCAATTTTAGTTAGTCTAATCCAAACTAGTTCCATCACACTTTCATATTTGAAAATTTCCAAGCACTTACACTTTCATGTGCTGCCATCCTCACCTCACCTCTCCTCCCCTCCCTCTCCCTCTCCCAACACCAACACCTCTCCCAATACCAGGTGCTGCCATCCTCACCCCTCCTCCCCTCCCTCTCTCAACACCAACACCTCTCCCAGAGCCAAGTGCTGCCATCCTCACCCCTCCTCCCCTCCCTCTCCCTCTCCCTCTCCCAACATCAACACCTCTCCCAATACCAGGTGCTGCCATCCTCACCCCTCCTCTCCCTATCCCAACACCGACACCTCTCCCAGAGCCAGTTGTTGCCATTGTTGCTGAACCAATAGCCAGCTTCTTACACCTTATTGTTGTGTTCATCCTCTTCAATTTTGTACTGCTTTGGGCCTCATCATGCTGCCTTTTTCTGACTTTTTTAGGCCTCCCAGGCTGCCTCCTATAAGGAGGTGGTAATATGGGATCTCCAGCTGCCTTCTCTAACAACAAAGGACCATTCACATGTCTAATCCAATTGCTGTAACACTACACTAATATTTCAATCTTGTAGCTGTCATCTACAAAGTCTTCAACCTTCAATCTATCATGAAATATGCAAGGAATTGCATGTTGGCAAGGTAGACTAGAAACATCCCACAGCTTGCAACTGCAAGTATTAGTTTTCATATTTACTATGTATTTTTCATATGGACTTGAAACTTCAAACTCACTGCCCCCACAATAGTTATGTTACCAATTCCTTGCTTCCTTTTTCAGTATCTCCAACTTCTTTTGTATCATTGACCCTACTGCTCCTTCCATTCCTTGAATTATTTGTCTCCTCTCCCTCAGTCTATTCATCAGATTGATCCTAATGCCGTCAAACATGCTGATAATTGGTTTCTCTCTAGCAGTCTTGATCATGGAGTTGAATGACTCAGCATTATTGTTTGTCTACATGTCACACTTTGGGAAGGTACTGTATGCATGTCTGCACCAGTACTTGGGATCCAGCTTACTCAAGTAAATGAATGCCTCTTCACTTCTTTTCAGTATCTCATGCATAGCAAGCTCAAACTTTGGCTTGATTGTTGCACGAGCAGCTCTATAGTAAAGATCTTTCACTCTTAGGCTTTTGAATACTTTAGCAAAGTTTTGATAGAGATGCCTAATATAGAATCTGTGTTCAGAGCCTGACATGATAGCTTCAATTGCAAGAATCAAACCCTGAAACAGATACAATCAAATATTAGCTACACAGTTAACTATCACACACAACTAGCACACTTAACTATCAAACTTGACTTACCTTTTGTTGGTCTATGATGACAGTCCAAACAGATGTTTTGACAAAGCCTATGTCATCAACAAGTAGTTTCAAGAACCACATCCAAGCTTCCTTATTTTCAATCTCCACTGCAGCAAATGCCAAGGGGAATATCTGGTCATTTGCATCCACACCCACACATGCCAACAGTTGGCCACCATATGGCCCCTTCAAACGACAACCATCCAATCCTATGATAGGTCTATAGCTAGTCTTGAACCCCTGCTTGCATGTACATCCTCTCAAAATAACATTTACCATCAGACCCCCTAGCTGTCTTCAATTTACAAGTGTTGTCAGGATTACTTCTAAGAATCTCTTGGCAGTATTCCCTCAGCTGATTGTTTTGCTCAGCCCATCCTCCCTCCAAGTACCCCAGAGCCTTTTCTCTGGCTCTACGTGCCTTCGACCCGGTGATCTCTACACCACAATCATTTTTTACCCTATCCTCAAAACTGCTAAGCTTCATGTTTGGATCAAGTCTAAACTCTTCCGTATACCTCTTGGCCAGCCAACCAGCCTTTACAAACATGTTGGTGTGTTGTCTACAACATGTGTGCTTGTTTCAGAAGGTTTTCATTTGAAATGCATCTGACCTATGTACCAAGGATGCATGTATCCTCCAAGGGCGCTGCCCTTTGTCACACACAACTGTCATCCTTCCGCTTTCAATTTTCTTGAATTCCAAGTTATAGCCACTCATCACATCATAATCTTTGATGGCTTCTTTGAAATTTTCTGTTGTGGAAAAAAGCATGTCAAGTACAAAAGGGCAATCAGAGTCTCCTATCCTCCTTTCTCTGTACACAGGGTACTTCACAGTTTGTTCTTCATCTGAATATGCTGTGAGACTCCTGAGCTTATCATCTAATAACTTATCTGACACATAGCATGTCCCTTCTGCCTCGTTCACCCCCCCCCCCCCCCCCCCCCCGCCCAATAGGCTTATCAAAAGTATGGAAACTGGCATCTGTGAATGCCTCATAAATCAAATCATCATCTTCATCTGTAGTATCTTCCATTGGCTCATATGTAGTAGTGTTTGAGGAATCCAAGTCAGTAGCAACATCTTCTTCAACATCAGCAGTAGCAGCTTTGCCTTTGCCCTTCCTAAGCATACCATCTTCAAGATACACAACCTCATCCTCTTCAAGCTGCACAACCTCATCCTCTTCAAGATGCACAGCTTCATCCTCTTCAATATGCACAACCTCATCCACATCCTCATCCTCTTCAATATGTACAGGCTCATACACTTGAAGAGGCACAGCCTCATACTCTTCAAGATGCACAACCTCATCTTCAAGATGCACAACCTCATCTTCAAGATGCACAATCTCATCTTCTTCAAGACGCACAGCCTGCTCCTCTTGGACATTGTGAACAAACACCTCATCTTCTATCACCTCAGGACCAGTGAGGACTGGAATTTCTTCTGGCTGATTTATGTTGTGTTCAACATAGACATCAACATACCCAGCTTCTAACCCCAGTGGTCTCATATCAAGCAAATGTTGATCAGTCATCAAGTCTCTCAAATTATCCTTTGTGAGTTCATCATTTGGGATAAAATACCACAACTTCTTAAATGTGGGGTAATTTAGTTTCTCCACCATGTCTTCCATATCCATGTACACCATAGTATCAGAATCATAGTGGTCAAAGTAATCCACTTTACCTCTCACATAGACTAGTGAAGAGCCTAAAAGACTTTGTTGGAAATGTCCCCCATGGTGTAAATTGAGTGTGAAGTCCATCCTACATGGAACAAATTGTGTGTAAGCAATTCAATAGAGGACATGACATGGAGCACATGCAGGATGACTAAATAACATTAGAGCACATGTAATTAATCACTAAATAACATTGGCATCGAGCTTAGTGGACTGATTAAATAATGTGCACATCATCATGTGAGTTTAAAGTAAACCATGAAAGGAAAAAAAAACATCACTGGGATCACAACTTTACATGGAACATGTGGTCCACAATCAGTCCATCATCCAAAATTGGCAAATCTAGGTTATTTAAGAAGATTAAATAACATGAAACATATGTAAACATCACTGGGATCACAATAAACATATGTAAACATCACCGGAACCACTATAAAAATTCAAAGTCAGCAAATTTAGGTTATTTAACAAGATTAAATAACACGAAAGATATGTAAACATCACTGGGACCAGTATAAAGATATGTAAACATAGTTGGTAGGTGCTCATCATTCAAGGTAAGCAATTGCAGGTCATCCATGAATCCACCTCCTTCGGGAGCAGACGAGCTAAACCCGGGATAAGGAGGTGATAAAAAAACCTGTAATAGAGGGCAAAAGGAGGGGAAACTTACCTAACATATGTTAGCCTCGTCGACGACGATGACTTTCCGGCGAAGAAGCGGTGGTGGAGGTCGGATTCACTCCGACGATTAGGGTGATAGAATCGTAGATAAATCTCCCCGAGTGGTAAGTGGTAACCATCTTACTCGCGGGGTGAATAGGTTTTGTAACGCGACGGGCTTAACCGGGCAAAACCGGTCAAACGGGGTCATGTGCGTTGCATGTGACCTATTTACCTGGTTTGCCATCAGCCCGGTTAACGACATTTGAGATTTAGGTGTAAAATGACCACATTGAAAAATCAAGGGTTCGTTTTATCACGTTTTAAACTATAGGGGGTAAATTGACATATTGTCAACTAGAAGGGAGGAAAATGTTATTAACCCTTCCCTTTACTTTAATGGCTTAAGCTTAGCAGAATGGAAAAAAGTTTCAAGGATGAGTTATTATGATTTGGCCGGGAAAATTTTTTTATTGGACCTTTAGCCGAGGCGGACTTCAAATTCTAGGTCCGCCCCTGATTACAATAGTTAGTTGCAAGTCGCAGCTGTACTCACGGATGATTGACGGAACCCTTTGTGAGGCTGTTGTGGACTAGAAAAGTCTCTTTAGTCTTGATAAAATTAGGATTCTACCTGAAAAAGTCTAGGTAAGACCTGCTAATTAATCCAAATGTCAGTTTGGTTCAAACTGTAATCCAAATCCTTAAAAAAAATGCCAGTAAAAGTATGTTTTGTATTCTGAATTAGAAAGTTGCACAAGGATATTGATGAGTTGCTATGCCTAGAAGGTACTGATCTTGCCTTGGATAGGATTGTAGCTTTATACATGCAAGCGGCTACTTGGTTTGCCCATTTTTTGTTTTCATGAAAATGAAAACGGGAAATAGTGTTAAAAATGTGTTAGGTTAATGCACATAAGAGTTGTGCAACCCTTTAATTGGAATGTTTCTGGCTAGGACTACGCTCCGCAGACATCGATAGTATTGTAGTTGATTTCAATTGGTGGATATCCCAATGATTGTGCTTCGCAATGCGGACAAGATTGGCCAGACACTCTTAGGTACCGTTTGGTGATAAGCAATTTCGGGATTGGAGAGAATAGAGATTAGTATGCTGGAATAAGTAGTGGGATATGTGTGGTATTTGGTTGAAAAGTAGGGATAAAATAGTAATGTTTGGTTAAAAAGTAGGGATAAAGTAGTAATGTTTGGTTGGAAAGTTGGGATAAAGTAATAATGATTGGTTGAAAAGTGGGGATAAAGTGGGGATAGGAATGAGGATAAAAATGGGGATTAGAGGGTGTTTGGTTGCAATGTCGGGATAAAGTGGGTTTAACCTGGAATAAACAATCCCTATCCCCGAACCAAACAAGCCATTATATGTTTGTATTTGGTACGAGGATAACTTTATTTCAGGTTAAGGGACTTTATTTTAAATTTTGGGAATAACTTTGTAATGATTATCTGGAATAAGGGAAAAGTAGAGTGAAGAAGAGGAATAACTTTGTAATGATTAATTGGAATAATGAAAATAGTGTTTGGGAATTAAGTGTGAAATAAGTACTGAATTCGGAAATATTGTAGAAATAATCCCCTCTTAATCCGGGTTAAGAGTTAAGAGGTCTGGCTTATGGATGATCAGACGGGGCATTTTCTATGGCTTGCGAGACGACCGGGGCATACTCCTACTTCGTGATTAGTTAATACCCTATGATTCTTTTTTTTATTAGTTAAACCTGTGAGCTGAGAACCAGTCAAGCCCTGTAATCGGGAAAAGAGGAGAAAAAAAAGGGTTTTCCCATATCAGCATCTACATATTAGTGATATTCACAAAAATATTTGTATCATCAATTATTCCATCCATGTAGCTAATTTATCAGTTTTATTTCAAAAAAAAATGCTTTGAATATAATACCATTAGTAAAAGGTATTATTCTCAAGAAAAAAAATCCATTAGTTTTCAGCAGTTTTCTGAATTTTATTTCTTTCAATACTTTTAACTATTAAGTTGATCAAAATACCCTCATATCAGTTATGGTTTTACCTTCACATTTTTTTTTCAAACAACAATAAACACACTAAAACTATTTTTAAATACTACCAAATTCATTTTTGATAATTATAAATATATTTATATATTAACAATGGAAGAGCATTTTTGTCATTTGGATGACTATGGTTAGTCGGTTATAGACGGAAGCTAACGAAAGGTATTGGTTTGAGAATAAAACTGATAAGTGAGGTACGAAAATGGCATCGGTAGTTTTTTCAATATCATTAAAATATAAGTGATGGTGTTGGAAAAAAAGAAAAAGAAAAGTAAAAAATAGGAACTACAAAACCACCAACAATCAAGTTAAAAATTCCGTGGGAAGCGAACAAAAAAGATGGCTCTCCTGAACCGTGTGACCTACTGCCAAATAGAACAAAGGCGAGGTTTATAAGGAACGAAACCCTTTCCTGACTTGGTACTCTCTCCCGGACATGCATGCTCGCCCCCCGTGGGAGCTTCGCTGCGCTGCGCTGCGCTACTCTGCCGGACTCTCACGGCATAAACCACTGTTGTGTTTTCTAGTGTTGCTTTGCTAAAATTTTACATTTTAATTACGGTATAGAATCCAACCAGATTGTGATTTGTGACCTGCAATTGCAACAGATGTTTAAGATTTTGTAAATGATTTGTTCAGCTTACACGCTTGTTTTTCTTTTTGTCCCCGATTACTTGAGCTTATTACACAGTCAGTCCATCGCCCGGAAACCCTTTAATTTCAAAGATATATACCCGAAGCAACTCTGACCTTCCATATATTTGTATTGATAGGATCAGCTTTGGAATCCTTTATCAGCTTTTTTCGTCACTATTGGCTTCAAAATCTTCTATGAACTTTGATACCATTTCATGCCTCTCCTCTTTGTTTTTATATATTTAATTTGAATCTATTATGTAAAGAGAGAATGGTCACAGTTACTTTATTAGAAAATAGTACGGTTTAAACATCGGAGGAATTTTTTTTTTTTTTTGATGATTAGTCTATTTCGAGGAAAAAAAAAGACCAAGCTACCCCTCCCTTGTAAAACTGCACGACAAAATCCTACCACCCGTCCGCTTCTATAATCAAAATAGACTCACGGATTGGATGTCTCGAGAGTCAAGACGGCACTTCAAACTGTGGAATTAAAAAAAAAAAACAAATAAAGTCAAAATTTGACTTCTTGACCCAACCTAATATGAACTTTCTTCAATACATTGAGTCGAGATGATTCAAGCTCCACTAAAAAATAAACTCTAAATCCAACAGCTTTAAGTTAGAGAAGGCTATCAGCATCTACATATTAGTGATATTCACAAAAATATTTGTATCATCAATTATTCCATCCATGTAGCTAATTTATCAGTTTTATTTCAAAAAAAAATGCTTTGAATATAATACCATTAGTAAAAGGTATTATTCTCAAGAAAAAAAAATCCATTAGTTTTCAGCAGTTTTCTGAATTTTATTTCTTTCAATACTTTTAACTATTAAGTTGATCAAAATACCCTCATATCAGTTATGGTTTTACCTTCACATTTTTTTTTCAAACAACAATAAACACACTAAAACAATTTTTAAATACTACCAAATTCATTTTTGATAATTATAAATATATTTATATATTAACAATGGAAGAGCATTTTTGTCATTTGGATGACTATGGTTAGTCGGTTAAACTTAATGGTTAGTCGGTTATAGACAGAAGCTAACGATAGGTATTGGTTTGAGAATAAAACTGATAAGTGAGGTATGAGAATGGCATCGGTAGTTTTTTCAATATCATTAAAATATAAGCGATGGTGTTGGAAAAAAAGAAAAACAAAAACAAAAAATAGGAACTACAGAACCACCAACAACCAAGTTAAAAATTCCGTGGGAAGCGAACAAAAAAGATGGCTCTCCTGAACCGTGTGGCCTACTGCCAAATAGGACGAAGGCGAGGTTTATAAGGAACGAAACCCTTTCCTTACTTGGTACTCTCTCCCGGACATGCATGCTCGCCCCCGTGGGAGCTTTGCTGCGCTTCGCTGCTCTGCCGGACTCTCACGGCATAAACCAATGTTGTGTTTTCTAGTGTTGGTTTGCTAAAATTTTACATTTTAATTACAGTATAGAATCCAACCAGATTGTGATTTGTGACCTGCAATTGCAACAAATGTTTAAGATTTTGTAAATGATTTGTTCAGCTTACACGTTTGTTTTTCTTTTTCTCCCCGATTACTTGAGCTTATTACACAGTCAGTCCATCGCCCGAAAACCCTTTAATTTCAAAGATATATACCCGAAGCAACTCTGACCTTCCATATATTTGTATTGATAGGATCAGCTTTGGAATCTTTTATCAGCTTTTTTCGTCACTATTGGCTTCAAAATCTTCTATGAACTTTGATACCATTTCATGCCTCTCCCTCTTTGTTTTTATATAATTAATTTGAATCTATTCTGTAAAGAGAGAAGGGTCACAGTTACTTTATTAGAAAATAGTACGGTTTAAACACTCGGAGGAATTTTTTTTTTTTTTTTTTTTTTTTGACGATTAGTCTATTTCGAGGGGAAAAAAAGCCAAGCTACCCCTCCCTTGTAGAACTGCACGACAAAACCCTACCACACGCCCGCTTCCATAATCAAAATAGACTCACGGATTGGATATCTCGAGAGTCAAGACGGCACTTCAAACTGTGGAATTAAAAAAAAAAAAGAAATAAAGTCAAAATTTGACTTCTTGACCCAACCTAATATGAACTTTCTTCAATACATTGAGTCGAGATGATTCAAGCTCCACTAGAAAATAAACTCTAAATCCAACAGCTTTAAGTTAGAGAAGGCTATCAAAATTTGAGGTTTGAGACATCAAAATGGGGACGAAATCTTGCTACCGGTTTAAAATATGAGATTGACTAATTTTGGATTGAATTCCAGTCGGATTCAAATTGGGATTTAGATTTGGACTCGCCTCACTGGGCTGTATTCGAACTGAGCTGAACCGAACCCAGCTTGTTCAAGCTCGAGCTGGGCTAGAGCTCGAGCCCGAGTTATTCCATTAATTAAGCTCTGCTCAAATTACAAGTCCCAACCTGTTTATAAAAAAAGGTTTCAGAAACCCTGACGTCTCTAATAAATCCTTCCGTCCGGTGCGATTTCTTTCTCACGCAGAGCCCTAGATAGAGCCATTGTTCTTCAATTCGCCGGATAGTTTCCTCGGCGACCGACGGCTTAACGAAGTCCGGCTAGCCGAGACCCTCGTTGATTCCTCTAATGCTGGTAATCTCCTTTTGGTTCCCATCTTTCCCCTACTAATTCGTTCCTCCTGCTCATCTAGCTTTTATTCCTTTTGAAAGAGTTATATATGCTAGTAGAGTTCTTCTTGATCTCCTCATGTTATAATGTGATGTCTATGTCTCTGCAAGTTAAGTTCTGGAATTAAATTTCTCTTCTCGCTGATCAAATTGTTAAGGGACTCTTGAAAGACCCATTGGTTTGATCACACTTAATTAGTTTCAGTTGATGATTGCCCTTAATGTGTGGTCCATGATCTTTTTTTACTTTCTTTATCTATCTCTGTTTTTCCTGCGTGATGCTCCTTCGGCTGAAACAATAAGATCTATTACAGTAGTTTTAGTTGCAAGTCGCGGTTTGACTCGCCGGTGATTGACGGAACTCTTCGTGAGGCTGGCGGAGAGTTGCTGTGGACTAGAGAAGTCTCTTCATACCCGATAAAATTAGGACTTACCTGCATGGTATAGGTAGGAGTAAGAGTCCTGCTAGTCAAATTGCATAATGGCCGGTTTGGTTCAAACTACAATCCATATCCTAAAATGCCAGTAGAGGTATGCTTGTTTTCTGAATTAGAAAGCTCTATAATGATATTGATGAGTTGCTATGCTAGAAGCTACTAATCTTGCCTTGAATCGGATTGTTGATTCACATATGCAAGTGGCTATTTGGTTTGCTCATTTTATGTTTTCATGAAAATGAAAACAGGAAATAGTGTTAAAATGTGTAAGGTTTAGTTTTTTTTTATAATAAAAAAACGTTTTCTTGGAAGAGGAAACCTGTTTTGAAGAAATATGAGTAACGGCAAATTGTTGTTTTCACCTTTGGCAGAAAACAACAGTTCAGCGCTCCAACCAAATGCATTTTCTTGAAATTGAAAAATAGAAATGAAAATAGTAAACAGAAAAGAAAACATGAAAAATTTTCTGAGCCAAATATTTTGATCAGTTTGCGAGAACAAGGATATTTTGATCAGCTTCTTTCTATGAGTTCTACCTTGCCATTCTTTGAGTCTTTCCATTCCAGCAAACTAGCGTTCTTTCACTCTATATAATACTAATCCCTTTGTGTTGGTGGCTGCGCTGCTGCAGGGTTAGGGATTCATGGCAGAAGCAAAGCTATGCAGAATGGAGTACAGCAACATGGACATCCTAAGCAATCTGCCAGATGAGGTCCTCCTTCATATCTTGTCCTTCCTCCAGACAAAACATGCAGTAATGGCAAGCGTTCTATCTCGAAGATGGTCTTACCTTTGGGCAGCCACAAACATTCTAGACCTTCGTGAGAGCCTGTTCCACCCACAACGTCACCAACAGTTCCTGGACTTTGTCAACCGTGTGCTGGCCCTCCGTGGCCCGATCAGGCTACAATCGTTCCGACTCTCCATCGATAACTGCAATTGCAACCCCGATGACCACTCTATCGACACATGGATCCTGTATGCATTGGCACATGAAGTCCAAGAACTCTACATTGAAACAGCTGACACAAGGTTCACCTTGCCCAATCGTGTATTCCGCCACAAACTGCTAAGGGTGCTCGAGTTCAAACCACGCGTTTGTGGAGCAGTTTGTTGGCCTTCTTCGGCCATCCTACCTTTGCTCGAGAGGTTGCACCTCTCAAAGGTGTCATTCACACATGCCATGGCTGAGGACGCAATCTCTATAGGCTGCCCTCGTCTGAAAGTGTGGATAATGACTGGTTGTAAAGGGCTAAGCAAGCTCATTGTGGGAAGCGATTGGCTCATATATTTCAGGCTAGAAAATTGCACAGGCATCAAGCATCTTACTGTTTGGGGCAGAAGTCTGAAGAAATTGTTTCTATCCACCTCCCTCAAAAGAGTAACAGGTGAGTGGAAGTCCTGTAAAATCACTTGCCCAAATCTTCAGACTTTCATATGGGCCGGTGCTCCTCCGCAACACTTGTCCATGGAGAGCACAGAGGCTGCTGCAGCTGTTTTATGGTGGCCAGCACCAGTAGCGGAAGCATGACCCGGTGTACTTGGGCTTCTTCAAGGTCATGCTGCCAGTCCAAGCTTAACATTAGGTGGGGGCTTCCTGGGGGTATGTTTTTCTCTGTCCCTGTTTGCTTAATTATACATAAAATTAAGATTCGCTTGAATAGAGCTGCTTGTTGTAGTGCTATTTAGAGGAATCCAATAATTAATCTAGTTGTTCTTGGAATGCGATCTAGATTCTTGGGGAAGTCTTTATAAGCAATCAAGTCCTTGCAAAATTTCTCGCCTGCCGCAAACGCACCAGGTTGGCTCTATACCCAGGTTTTGTTTCGCAAGAAATTCTTGGGTTGGCTTGTGCTCTGAAATGCTCACCTAAGTTGAGGGTGTTGCACGTGGATGTGCAAGGGTGTCTCAGTTCTGCCGATGTAAGTAACTCATTTCAATAGATTTTCCAAATTCCCTGCAAATTATCGATCATATGATTCATATTTTTCCTTTCTTTTTATTTTCTAGGCGTCGACTAAAGCACTCGTTGGTAAAGGAGGAGTGTTGGACTCTCATGCAATATCCCTTGAGATGTTGTTGGAGGTTGATATCAAGAACTTCAATGGGACAAAGTTTGAAATGGATCTCGTGAAGTTCTTACTAAAGACTGCTAGGTTGCTGCAAATTATGACAGTTGTGGTGTCCAAGAACGGGTTTATTGGCAATCGCTCAGAGGTTTCTAGTGAGCTGCAAAGAGCACCAAAGGCCTCTTCCAAGTGCAAATTCAAACTCTTGTAGCTTCATTGATTTTTCAGCATCAGGTCCTATAGTCACATTGAAGGTCAGTCGTGTTACTTGGAGAAAGAAACATAGTTTCATTTTTGGCTTTTAATAGTCGAATCTATCAATGAAGACTGTTGTACAGTTTTGTAGTCACATTGAAGGTAAACTTTGTTACTTGGAGGGAGAAATTTAGTTTCATGTTGGCTTTTAATAGTGGAATTATCGGCGAAGCCTGTGCACAGTTCTGTAGTCACATTGAAGGTAACTTTGTTACTTGGAGAAAGAAATTTCGTTTCATTTTGGCTTTTGATAGTGCAATTTGAGGATGGATCCTGTGTACAATTTGTCTATTCACAGCTTGATTATTTGAATAAGTGTGAGAGTAAGAGACAATTTAATACTCTCTAACAACTATTAGAATTCTATATCTTGGGATCAGATAATGAGTTCAAATGACGGGGGTGAACACGAGTTCATCATTTGCTTGCTGGGTGCTACATGTTGTGTCCCAATTTACATGCAAACGACTGTCTGCTTATCCTGGAAGTAGCCCAAAGATGAGGTTTTTTAGATGGCATTAAGGAGTTTCTGGACTCCTGCTCAAACCGTAGGGTGCTGATACAAGTAATCTTGGTTGATCTCTGCCACAACCACATCTTTGTAGACATCGTCATATGGCTCAGGTCAAGGGATTGTTGAAGTATTTGGGCGCGCCTATGCAGGGAAGACATCTTCGTGCTCATGATTTTGCAGGTCTGACGACAACAGTGTTGCCTCCTGTGATCTGCATGGCCAGCTCCGAAGCTAATGTTTTCGAGTAGGAAGGACTACAATCCTCCGTCGTGTGGTAAAATTGGCGGGTCACTTTTATGGGAAGGAAAGAGGTCTGGCTTATCTGTAGTCAGATGGGACATTTTCTATGGCCAACAAGAGGATCGGGGTTTGTGTATATGACCCTTGCCTCATGTTAGTTTTGTTTTTATTAGTTGAGCCAAAGGTCAGGTTGTACACAACCAGGATCTTAAAATCCCAATGGACCCCCATTATGAGTCCAGTCAAAAGCAACCTGGCTTGCTCACACTTGGAAATCCCATCAGCTCTATTATTCACGGGCTTAGGAATATATATAAATAGCACATAATCCATTTTCATGGTTAGAAATCACACCCACACCTCTCTCAAAATACCATCCAAAGCTTATGGTCAAGCCCTCCTCTCGGTCAAAATATCGACAGCGGTATGGGAGTCTGATTCGATAACCACCCGCATGTTGCTCCTTTCCAACGACCAACCCAACGCTTCCTTAATCGCCACCAGTTCCACCATCAGCATGGAATCTGCTTGCACCGGGCACCCTCTAGCCTAAACCGACAGATAATCTTTCTCAATCTCGACAACACCAACCGTGCACGACGTTGATAGAGGGTCTTTCGACGCATCAACTTAGATAAGTAGAGTATACCAGCCAAAATCCCTTGTCCTTGCCGCCGCCACCAGAGGCGTTGGTCGCGGACGTCGCCCCTCATCGGCCAACCGAGGCGCCCTCCTCATGACCACCATTGCGTCCTTGCCCTGTCCATCAAAGACGATGCTATTCATGTGAGGACTCGATCCTCTAACCTACCTCGACTGCTTAGGTCGGGGGTCGTGCCCTGCTTGCCTGTTTTCGCGTTGAGCGCAATCTGTTTGATCGCATTGTTGATTTTGGACCCCCAAGGGTAATTTGGTAAATTGCACCTCGGTGGTCGGTTTCATACATGCGTAGTGCATACATAACCCTATGAATGATATGTGTGCTTGTTGAAACCTTAGGTGAGCTTAGAATCAGAAGATCCGGGCTTGGGCGGGATAGTTGGTTTCTATGACATCTGTCAGCCCAAAGACGATCGATCGGTTCACGGGATGATCAATCGTTCAAGGGACGATCGATCGATCAATCATGGGAACGATCGATCGGTTTCGAGGTTGGCATTGATATTGATGTGTCCGGATAAGGACGTGAACCGACCTAGTTCGATCGATCACTCAGGGAGCCACCGATCAGACTCTTGCCTATAAGAACCTACGAGCATCCTCTGTTTTCTTTTTTCTTCTCTTCAATTCACCGTTGCTTCAATTTGTGAAGGAGCTTGATCCGGAGGCTTGAGGAGGTTGCCAGCAAGTAGAGGAACACATCAACGGCTTGCCTAGACGGATTAATCATGGATTAGCGTAGTTTGGTAGGATTCTTCACCTTTAGGTTTGATTAGGTGTTTTTCGTTGATTGAATGCTTGATTAAACTATGCTAGATGATGCTCCTAGGTATGTTTAATATCTGATCGATACTTGGTTGGATTTTGGTTTGATTTAAAATAGATTTAAGTAACTTTTCATCGATTAATTTATGAATTTTCTGGTTTAATTAGAACAAGTATGTTTGAGCTTTATTACATAGCTTGGTGTGCATAATCTCAGTTGATCTTCAACATTAACCTTGTATATCTCTGGGTTAACTTTCCATTACAACTGGTTTCATATTTTTTCGGAGTTATGTATGCTTTTTAATGAATTAAATAGTCGGGCTGTGCAGAACAGAGCAGTGAGTTTAATTAGTGAAATTAAGTCGAATTTCGTTATCCAATTGATTTTATTTTTGGATATGATGATCTTAGTGACCTTTAGGTTTGACCTTTCAACTTTGGTTTTAATGCAAGATATTTTCAAAGGGATTTTGAGTTGTTTATCGAATCTGAAATTAAACTGAAAATGTATGCCTTTATCGATTTGTTTTCATCCGATTGATCCGATATTTGGATATGTGATTTGGGGTATCTCATTGAGTAGGCATATCAAGGTTCATGTCAATCGGACGTTTAGATTGAAAGTTATGTTTTTTTCAAAGTTAGTAGTTTGTTTGCTTAATTCGATAAATTGAGCTTTTCGATATTGTATCTTATATATCACCCTTATATGAGGCTATGGTTATAAGTAAACTTTTGTTGTCCTACATGGTGGGAGAATGTCTTAGGTGAAGCTTATATGGCGTCTATGTGGCGCCTATGTGGTGTCTATGTGGCGCCTATGTGGCATGATAATCTTAAATTGAGGGGGTTTAATGGAGGGAGTTATTGGGTGGCTATTGGGGTGGGGTTGGTGGTTACCCTGTCATGTGACAGGGGGCACAACTAGTGTTATTATATATGTGTAGGCCATGTGCGTGGCTTGTGGTTGGTTGAACCAAGGGGTTACACCCATTGGAATGTGTAGAATAAAATATTCAACTACTAGATTGCTTGTTTAGTTGGGATTGTATCCCGTTTGTAGAGATTTGGTTGACAGCTTACGTCCGCCGTCGTAATGCCGAAATCTACTTGTTTGATAATCTAGATTGTTTATTTAGTCTTGTGAAGACTTGTAGGCCTGCGCGTCTATTTATCCGCTTATTCTAAACCCTTGCTATGTTCACCCCTTGGCGAGCTTTGTGCTACGCCTAGCCTTGTATATTATTTTAATATATTGTTGCATGTCTAGAATCTTATATTACGTGCGTGTGAGCATACATGTAATTGATTGCATTAGATGCATTCTAGGCTTGGCGCCGGCGATGGGTTGATCGCCGATCGTAGGGCTCGGGTAGCTCGGATCTAACCATAGGACCAAGGCTAGGTAGGAAGGTTTAGGACTGAATTGTATGATAATCTATGTTATCGAGAATACTGTCTAGTTGACTGTGATTACTGTGATTGAGTTGTAGAGGTCGTTTTAGGTTCCAGTCTCAGTTTTAGTAGGGGAAGTTACGTATCTCCCTGTGTCCTACCCCTGTTGTGCAGCGCTGGAGCGCTTGGTTTGAGAGGGACGACTGTTGACAGTGGAGGTCATCAGAGTGCATGCCCTGAGGTAGACGGTGTTTGTAACGTGTGTTTTTTCCTTAGAAATGAGTTGGAATATGGGACTTTACTGTTCCCTTCCTTTCTGTGCGACATAAAATAGAATCCTATTGAGCTTATCGCTTACACCTACCCGGGCTGCGTTTTGCCGGTGCAGGCGCCAGCTCTTCTTCCGTAGCTTCAGCTGGACAGGCTCTTGGTGGCGCGTCGACGTCTGGAGGCGTTTGAGGTTTCTGGGGACTATTTTTTGTATATAGATATCATTCGAGAATTATGTTAAATGTATAATTTCCCTTTTGAGGATTTTTGGCATCTATGTATAAATCGACAGTTTGTGATCCTTTTAAAATTAGTAGAAATTTCAATCTTGCCCAGATCAATTGTTTAAGTTAGATCTATTATTTTATTATAAATGCGTCATAGATGGATTGAGTAGATTAGGATTCCTCACGTTTCGGGCCGGATGGGTTTTCTATGTCGGGGTATGATAATTCCGATCATTCCAAATCTGCCACATACCGTAGCAAAGCTTGGATTTCAACTCCATCACACCAGATTTGGAAGATGACTCGGCCAGCGGGCTACAAACCCCTTCTAGCTGCCATGGACCATTAGCTTCTCGATGTACAGTCAACACCCCGAGCACCACATGTGCGGAAATACATTCCACCAATGCATGGTCTAACGTCTCGGACATAGCTCTGCCCCACAGTGAGACACTTGCTCGCCAAACGGACTCTCTCACATCAATCTTACCATGCATAACTTTTCACATGAACTGCTTGACTTTAGGCCCGACATGCATCTGCCATAAGCAACCTCTAGGATCACTATCCATTGAGTCCAACCACGCACCAGACTCTCGCTACAACGAATTATAGGCTGCGGCAGTAGAAACCTTCCCATCCGAGCTAAAAGACCAACAGTACTTATCGCCCCCCTGCATCAAATCAAATCTCGGAGCATAACACCTTCTCTACCAACTTCGGATGGAACACCCTTCTAACAGCATCTCCATCCCAACTACCATTAACAATCAAACCCAACCCAACTATCATATAGAGATGGCTTCATACAAAGAGGCTCATCAAATACCCAAGCATCATTCAAGATCCCCACCGAACTAGACTGACATGGATACCACAAGATGCCCATTCTCAGCTCATCTGTAGCCAAATATAGTTCCTTCAAATAAACAGAGCCACGTCGTGCATCCTTACTCGACGGTAGTTTACCAGCCCAATCATATTTAGCTCTTGCCACATCTTTCCAGATATTAGGCTTGTCATCCAAGAAGGCTGCCATGCGATATATTTTAATAGCCCTTTGCCAAAGACCAAGCCTCCTAATCCCAACGCCACCCACCTCTTTAGGAGCACAAACAACACTCCAAGCAACATTATAGAAACTAGATCTTCTGCCTCCCCAAAGGGACCAGCTGCAGGACTGACTTAAGAAATGTGACTCTCCCGGCCTCCGAGATCCGCTTGCCTTGCCATGACAAAACACGCCCCACTATCTTCTCAATCATCCCTGTAAAGTCTTCCTTCCATAGTCTTCTAGCACACGGTGGCACCCCCAAATAAGTTCAGTAATCCCCATTCTCGGCTGTCCCCAGAATTCTACAAACCGCAACCCTTCGACTGTCATCAACCTTCTTTGAAAACATGATATTAGACTTCACCGAATTCATCTCTAACCCGGGCATAACTTTGAACATTAACAACTTCTGTCTAAGCCTTTGATCCTCCACACAAGTAGCATGGGTGAAGAACAAGCAGTCATCCGCATACAAAAGGTGAGATAGCTTAAACTTTGGCCTCTTGAGACTCAACCCCACAAGCTCAGAACCCGAGCACTTCAAGATTCTCAACCATACTTCTTGCACCACTAGGAATAGATATGAGGGAGGATCCCCTTGTCTAAGCCTACAACCGAAAGAGACATGCCCATGCTCCCTACCATTGACAGTAAAAGCAAATCGAAGGCCTCTCACACAAGACATCACACATTGAATCCAAACATCGGGAATGTCATATTCCACAAGACTCTCTTCAAGAAGTCCCACTGAATACAATCATAGGCTGAT
This sequence comes from Narthecium ossifragum, assembly GCA_963920575.1. Taxonomy (NCBI): domain Eukaryota; kingdom Viridiplantae; phylum Streptophyta; class Magnoliopsida; order Dioscoreales; family Nartheciaceae; genus Narthecium; species Narthecium ossifragum. Next base: position 19,829,957 of record OY986974.1, read on the forward strand.
TGAGGTCAACCACCATCATACCTTTAGTTTTTGGCGCAAAACACATAGAGTGCATAACCTCTTTGGCAACATCAATGTTATCATGTATGCTTCTACCCGAAACAAAGGCCGATTGCTCAAGCCCAACCACACCATCCAACACAAGCTTCATCCGATTGGCCAAAACCATAGTAACGACCTTGTAGCCTACTGATGAGTGCATGAAAGTACACTCTGAATAGTCTTATAACCATCTCAATTGCTAGATTGTCACCCTTAATCAACCTTTTTAGTACTATTTTTATATTTATATATTCCTTCACATAGTTGTTTGAAAAATGCAAAAAATTAGAGCTTAAAGAAGCTGAAAAGATTGCATAGGTCAACTTGGAAGATAAAATTATACATGCTCATGAAGAACCAGATGATGTTTAATATATGATTGGAAAGCTCTTGACGTCTAGTTTCTGGAGAATTTTACGGTTTATGATTTCGAATTTCCTACAGGAAGTTACAATATTTTTATTACCAATGGCACAGTGTTGAATGAATAGTGATGGTCGACCGTCGCATCATCCACCAGATCGACCGTTGTGCTCATGATACGACTTGGAAAGTGTCGTGGCTTAACAAGTCTAACCAAAATTATAATAATTTCGGGTGCTCTACTTTAACTACTAAGAACTAGTAGATAGTGGAGAGTCCGAGTCGAGTCCACAGGGATTTAAGGGATTGAAATCGAATGCTTAACAAATTTCCTACTAACGAGTTGAGAAAAGATTGCAAGTTGAAATTAAACTAAACTTATACTAAAAGATTTATGAATATGAGAGAAAGGACCACGGGATTCTTAATCAGTAACTAAGGATCTACCAAGTCTTCCTAAGATCAGGGCATGCAAAAACGATGAATGGCTTCCTAATAGTTGAAAAGTGAATGGCTAGTTCTGCTTATCACTCAACAAGTTCTGTTTAGGATTCCTTGCTGGCGAGAATAATTATCTAAATGCCAGTGATCGAATGATTAATTACGTTCACTGCTAATGAACCCTCTTATTAGGTTGAATTCATCGCAAATAATAACCTAAATATGGATCTAGGTGTAAGATCGAGATGACTTCACATCTCGATGGCCGAAACTACAAAGGTAAGATGCATGAAGGATTAGGGATGGAACGTAGTGGGACTAGCACTACTATAGTGGGACTAGCATTATACAATCCCTAATCACAAAGAAGATTTCATCTGAGATACCATGGGACTAGCATGGTCCTCTTATTTGGATGAATCCAATCCAAGCCCTAGCATACACAAGCTCTAGAATCAAGTGCAAACAAGAACGATTCATACATCCATCAAGAAATCAACACCAAGATATACGAAAATAGAATCAATCCATATAAGCCAAATAATCGTGTATACAAACCCTAGATCTAAGAAATCCCTAGTAAAACCCTAGTTACATCATAAGAATCCCATGGTTAGGGTTTTAGTTACTCATCTTCAGGGGTTGATCCATCGGTGGAAGTTGATGATCTCCTCCCGCCATGGATCTCCTCCAAAGAATCGTCGAAGAAAAGATGGAAAAAGATAGGAAAACTCTCCCCAAAAATGTCTGGAAAAAGGCCCCCTAAAATCCCTAAACAATGACTACTTATAGCCCAGGAAATAACCTCCCACGGATTAGATCTGAGCCGTCGAGTTTTAACTCTGGCCGAGTCGGATCGATCGCACTCTTGGGGTTGGATCGATCCGTCTTCTTAATTTGCATGTAACGCCCGAGCCGGATCGATCGTTCCTGTTGAGTCCGATCGATCATTCACATGTTACTACGCTACGGCCTGTGACGGATCGATCGTACTTGTCGAGTCCGATCGATCCTTCCATTGTTGTTAAGCTACGTCCCGTGCTGGATCGATCGCGCATGCTGGGTCCGATCGATCCGGCGGTTGTTCATTGTCCCGTCGCTGGTTGAGTCGGATAGATCGCTCCTGTTGAGTCCGATCGATTTGACTTGTCAAACTCGCCAAAATCCACTTGTTTTAGCTCCAAAGTTGATCTAACTCGTAGCAGGACCTGTTATACCTGAAATGGGATAAAAGTAGTCAGTGCAGCATTGCTCGGGGCCCAACAAAGCCAAATTACAAGGGTGTTTTGTGCACTTTTCAAGTCTTATCACACCCCCCAACTTGATCTTTGCTAGTCCTCGAGCAAAGCAAACAAAAATTTTAAAGTAAAGCAGTAAATCTAACTAGCCACTTTCGTAGGTCTCACGATTGCACTTAGCATGTGCAACAAGCCTTTAAACCCCTGGGCGGCCCCAGTGGAGGAGTTATAGTCTCCTGAGGGTTTTCAGTGATGGTACCCACAAACATCTATACATCCCCTTTAACATGCCATCAGAACTCCATTATAATAGTCATTGAATCAAATGCACTAACCAGAATCACTATCAATGAAACTATTCTTCAATCATAGTCATATAAACATAAAGTAAATAAGAACCAATCAACGCATAGTTCCAGCACTTCAACATATTTAATCATGGTTTAAAAATAACTTTTACTCTCCCGTGTGTGTATTTGGTTTCACATGTGTCAGAGTATCCATTATATCCAAACATTCCACCGGTCAAGGTCACAATTCTAAGCAAGCACATATTTTCCACTTACCACATAACAATCTCTGTCTTTTTTTTTCTTTTTTTTTTCTTTTTTTTCCACAAGGGTCTTCACTCGTTTTACGCGAACAACACACCTTGTTAGGCACATTGCTCGGTTACTAAGTATGAAGTCCTTTTTTTTCTCTTCTGTTAGGACATTCAACCGTTTTACGAGAACAACATGCTGGTTAGGCACCCTGCCCGGTTACTAAGTTGAACGTCCTTTCTCTCAGTGTTAGGCAATTCAACTATTTTACGCGAACAACACGCTGGTTAGGCACATTGCTCGGTTACTAAGTTGAACCGCTACACTTTTCACACACATATACTTTTTGCAGACAGAAAACTGTATGTGTCCATGTATCTTCTGTGACATGTCCTAGAATTATGGATCTATCATAGTTTCATGTTCAGAATCTAACTTCAACTCATCCACATGTGAAAGTGTTCAAGTGCAATAGGATATGTCAAGTTATCCTTAAATCATGGTAAAAGTGTTAAAGTACAGAACTCATGTCATGCATAGTTAAATTTACTGAATTTTACGTGACATATGCATTTCGGAATAACTCATTGAATACTATTCTCAATGATGCATCTTTATCAATAACCATCATTACTTCCTTCGTCTGACACGTTATAAGGGATGTATAAACTTCGGTTATCATAAAATAAATAGCTCTGAATTCCTAGAATTCTACCCCCCAACTTAAATGTAATTGTCCCCAATTACACTAAGATAGAAAAAGAAAGCAAAGAATACGGGATAGAGATAACCTGAGATGCGTCATACGAAAAAGTAACCTTGAGGATAAAAAGAAAAGCAGATTTACAGATCAAGATTAGTCGTGAACACCAAGTAATGTCGTGATGTCAACCTGCTGTGCATTCCATAGAATATACGCCCTGTAAAATCATAGAAGGAAGACCCCAGGATTGCACTTATGGAAAGTGAAGAATAAGCATAAAAATTGGAGAAAAATTGGGCAGCATTCCCTCTATTTATTCAGTAAGCACAAGGGTTGTACAATCATCCAACACAATGACAGCAATAGAAGAACAAAATATCCTGAGCGTCCACCTGCAGCAGCAATAACACGCATAAAAGCATCCACCCAGACAAAAATAGATTGGCATACGCAGCCCCTCACACTCCCGGGGAACACCCCCCAAAGCCAAAAAGTCAACCGATATATAACTATAAGGTCACGTAAATACAAAAAGGAGTCAACCAACGACCTAGAACAAATCAAAACATGCCAACACACGGCCGTAGATGCAAGAAACCAAAAAGATATACAGGGAAACCAAGCAAGCATCTAAGGACTCAAGGCTGAGGCGGTGACTCAGGAAAGGATAACGGCCGATAAGGTACGATAGCAAGCACGGGCGGAGTAGGGTGAAGGTCGTCAAGACGCGTACGGACGTACGAAATGTCCGCCTGTATGGCCGAGACGTCTGCACGGGAAGCAGCATCCCGCGCGTCCACTGCATCCAACCTCTAGTGTAAGCGCGTGAACTCAGCGCGGAACTCTCTGTACATCTCACCCAGTGTAGGATGGTCAACCGGCCCGTACTCTGGTGCATGATGCGCGTGACTGGGACGCGGCTGGCGGAGAAAAACGCCGGCCCTCCTCATGTGGCCGAGGACCTTGCTCCAGGTGGCAGAAGCAAAATGTGCCGCCTTAAGTGCATCAAGCGACACGGTCAGCTCCCCCTCTAGGACGCAACCCTGGCGCTGTAGAATGGTGGATAAAAGCCGAGGATGTGGAAAGGCAGCGTCGTTGTAACTCGGTCGCATCTCCAGCACCGCTCGCCGATAGAACTGAGCAACGTCCTCTAAGATCATCTGTTGAATACTCATCGCCCAATCCTTGGCCAGCAACCACAACATGTGGAGCCAATCCCCGGTCCGATACTGATCATGCCCCATCTGGAATACATTCCGGCGCAGCACGTTGTCTACCAGCCACATGTGCGCCGGCAGCTCGGCGCGAGTGAAAGTATCCGTGTGCTGACGGCCCGGATGGAGAAAAAGGCAGGGAACTGACTCAAGAACATAAAGCTCATCGGGCGTCGCTCGGTGGAGGCCGGGACAGTATTTAGGAATTAACAATGCACCGCAGACTCCCCGGAGAGTCAAAGATACATCGACACCGTCGATCATGGAGGTGAAGCCCCGAGACGCGTACTTGCGGGACGTATCCTTGTCGCGCTCGTCGCCAAAAGGAACGGGCTACAAGTTCTGATAGAACATGTAGACCAGCCGAGGGTACACAAAGGCAGACAGAGTGCACAGCGGCAGTAGACCCCGGCGCTCGAGGGTCGTGATAGAGTCTTGTGCGTGCTCGACCGTCCGGAAGAAGTCGAAGTCGAAGGTGTATTCCATATTAAGCTCGCGAATCTAGCGAGGATGGAGGCCGCGGACATCGGTCGGAGCAGTCGACGGCTGGGACTTCTTGCGTTTGGTTTGCCGTCGGGGTGGTTGAGAAGAGGAAGCAACCGCGGCTGCCTTTCGCTTGCTGGACGAAGGAGTAACTGCAGTCGAAGAAGATGGTGGAGCTCTCGAAGCCCGGATCGGCCGTGACGGAGGTGGAGAAGAGGAAGAAGCCGGGGAAGATGCGGATGTTGCTGGAGACGTACTGGTCGTAGCCGCAGTCAAGGATAGCCGTCTGGCGGGAGGCGTGGAAGAGGAAGCGGCGGCGGCTTTCCCTTTGCCGCCGAGGCCCTTACAGGTGACATTCTTCGCGCGCACCATGGTAGGGGTGGACGACGACGAACGGAGCCGGTGACGCTCGACGGGAAGCAAGTGATCGCCGCAAAAGGTGTGAATGGGATGTGAGGAAACACGGCGAGGTCGTGAGTGGGGAAGGGGGTTGGAGAACGGTAATGGAGTGTGGTAGAGGACGAGGATGAAGAGGTTGTGAGGACCCGTCCCTCTCCGCCTGTGGCTTGCTGTGGGCCGCAAGGGCAATTTGGTAAAATTGCACCTTGTCGGCTAGTTCCACACTCGCGCTTGTACACACACTGACCATGTTTGTGGTAATGTTTGCTTAGAATGGTTAGCGGAACCCGGGATCGAAAGATCCGGACTTAGGCTTGAATTCTCGCCTAAGTTTAGCTTTCAGCACAAAAAGGATCGATCCTCTCTGGCTAAGAGATCGATCCTCTTGTGCCAGAAAGTCAAGTGAGATCGTCATGAGGTGATCGATCCTTCCTTGGGTAAGGATCGATCCTTCATAGGTCGGTTTGTTTGCCTATAAAGCAGACGAACCTTCTTCCTTGAAATCCTTTTGAAATCCGGTGATTTGAGCTCAGATCTTGGGATTTTGAAGGCGTTTGAGGACGATCCAAGGCCTAGCTGCTTGGATCTAAGCTGCGTTTGCTCCGGTAGGGATCCTACCGACATCTCTCTTCGGGGTTTTGAGTTTTCCGGTTTGATCTGTGGTTTATTGCTTAGATCTGCGTATATAGTTGTTGGTTTTCTGTGTTTTTTCCGGTTTTAGACTCGTCGGGTTCTGATCTATCAGATCCCAGAGTTTCATGAAGTTTGGATGAGTTTTCCAGCGGTATTCCTCGTCGGAAGTACGCCGGAGAACCCATCGGGATCGATCCTCTTTGAGGAAGGATCGATCCCCTTTGGTGAGTCATGCCCAGCCCGTGCGGGATCGATCCTCCTGGAGGGAGAGATCGATCCTTTGGTGGCTGGGGGATGACGGGTCTCTGGTTACAAGAGGATCGATCCTCTTGATGAGAAGGATCGATCTCTTTGGTTCACAGAGACGAGTTTTCCCTAAGTACTGAAGGGATCGATCCTCTTGATGAGAAGGATCGATCCTTTAGTGGCTGAAGGGTGTTTTAAGTGGGTTTTGCCCGCGGGGCTTTGTATGACAGTTTTTCCTTACTGTCTTGATATCTTGTACATATGATTAAACATGTTAGCCCTATAATAGGGCAGTGGTGAACCGGGAGAGTGATGACTCCCGGGATGTTTAGAATAAACGGGCGGGTAGCCCTACAGCTTTCCATAGCCTTGCATGCCGGCGTGCGCCGAGGGCCTTATCTGCTATATCTGTAAGCTGTTATTTGCGGGGCTGTTTCCCGGTGCAGGTGTTGTGGTGAACTGCTGGCAGCTGGTGGTGGTACCACTGCAGCAGTTCCCTAGGCCTTACTTTAATCGCTCACCACCCCGGGCCGGCAGGGTGCCGTGCCTAGACCTTGTATTTATATCATCACATCCTGTTGCATGCTTACATGTTTTATTTTGCGCATGTTCATAGCATGCATTGTGTTGTGCACTAGTTGCATCTGTTTAGGGCGTTGCCGATCCGGGGCTTTCGGGTGGCCCGGATCTATCTCTTAGGACCGTGCAGGTAGCTTGGTCCAGGACTCGATTTGTAGTATTCAGTCTTTTCGATGATAGGGTTAGTTGGACATGAATACTGTTGTGCTTGATGTTTAGAGGTCGTGTCGGCCTTGAGCCAAGTCGTGGTGTAGCCGGTACCCAATCCTTCTAGAACTCTTGGGTGGCAGGTGTGACTACCCAGCGGTGCTACCCGCCGACAGTGCCCAGGATCCTGTCGTGAGTTGGCAGTGCCGTTTCCTGTCTGACTGAGTGTGACCCAGTGTGTGACCAGTTCGCTGGAAGACCACGACTGGGGCACTCAGGGGTATCCGGTGGGGTTATGGGACCCCTCTGATACACCTAGGCTTTGCTTGGGGACGACACTGTTGTGTTCCCTTCCTTTGTGAGTGTCGTAGTGTAGTGTCCCTGCTGAGCTTAGTGCTCACTCCTACCCGGGCTGCGTTTTACAGGTGCTGGCGCTAGCTCTTCTTCGGTCGCCCCTACCGGGCAGGTGTTCGGTGACGTGGCGGCGTCTGGCGGAGCTTGAGGAGCTGTGATCTGTCCGTGTACACCTTGGTTATATAGTCTCCTACGGGAGCGATTTTGTATAACATTCCCTGTTTGAGGATTTGTACTATATTCCAGCTTTGTGTGTTGAGCTTTATAACTGTTGTATAATACAGGATGATTATGCTTATTAGGGTAACCACTACAATTAGAGGGAAACCTCGCCAAATTTTCCGCAGTAGGTTAAGTTCCGGTTCGCGTCGCCCGGCCCGGTTGGGCCTACGCGGGTCGGGGCGCGACAGAGGTTGTGCCGGAGACGAGGCCACGCACTGGCCGGAGGTGAGAACGAGGATCGGTGGCGTCCGAGTGAAATGGAGGGGAAAAAGCTGGATCGATCGAAGGGAGATAAGTGCCCTAGGATCGATCAGACCCTGGTTATAAACCCCTTAAAAACGCGACTTCGATCGATCCGTCTGCTGGAGTTGGATCGATCGAATGCCACGTGGCAACATCGGGAGAGATCGGGTGATATAGGGAATAAATATGCCCGATCGATCGAACTCGTTGAGCATGATCGATCGAACTCGTTGAGCATGATCGATCGGACTTACTCAACTAAACTCAATGAGAGCGACAGATAGAAGGATCGATCGGAAGGTGTAGTGCCAAAAACACTACGCTCTGTGACGATTAAATGAACTAGTCGGATTGATCCCTCTCCCAAGACCCGATCGATCCGACTATAGTCAGGAATAAAGCAAAGACGGATGGATAGAAGGATCGATCGGAAGGTCGAGTGAAGAAAACACCTCGTTCTGCCAAAGATTAAATACCCACCTCGGATCGATCGGACACAATTGGACGGATCGATCCAACTAAGGCCCGATGAAAATTATGTGTGACTCAAAGACGGATCGATCTGTCTCTGTCCGTCGGATCGATCGGTCTCCACTGAATGTGCAAAATCGCAAAATTCACCTGGGAATGAAGCCTCCACTAACGATGGAAAAATACGAACCTCTCCAGGCCATAAGAATTCAACAATAGACATCCTCAAGCTAATAATTTAACAGGACCATCCACAGACAAGCAAAGACCGCCTCATCAGACAATCAAACTCAAACAAATGAATAAGGAAAAATTAAGCAGGCATGCAGAGAAAACTTAAAAGAAAGAAAACTAAAGAAAAGCACATCAAGGATGGGTTGCCTCCCATCAAGCGCTTGGTTTAACGTCTCTAGCTCGACCTAATGATAGCGCTATTACTCATGAATTTGTTCGTGCAACCGTTGTGCGGCTTCTAAGGTCAGAGGATTTTCTATGTATCGTATTAACCTTTGGCCATTCACTTTAAAGGTGGAACCAGAGTTAGGATGGCGGAGTTCAACAGCCTCATGGGGGAAAACTTGAGTGATTTCGAATGGGCCTGTCCATCTAGATTTCAGTTTTCCTGGAAAGAACCGGAATCTAGCGTTAAATAACCACACCCTATCCCCCACATTAAAAGTTCTCTGATTAACGAACCTGTCATAATACGCTTTAATTCGAGCCTTATAGATAAGAGCAGTATCATAAGCTTCAGCACGTATTTCCTCCAACTCATTGAAAGGCAATGTTTTCAACTCTAAGGATAAAGGTGGAACTAAAGAAGGTAGAGCTGGAAATGAGGATGTAGGGGGTAAAGGCTCAAAGAGAGGTTCTGTCCAGGACATGCCGCAAACATCAGTAATTACATCGGGATTATTAAACTCCAGTAAAATCTCTTCATTTTCAAACTTGAACACCGATGACAAATCATTCACGGCATTATTCTCATCATTATCACCCAGAAAATCAACATCCGTACTCAAAACATCCTCATGCAAATCTGAAAAATATTGTTCAAAAACATCATCCTCAACCACAATAGATATATCACGACCATTGTGAGGACCCGTCCCTCTCCTCCTGTGGCTTGCTGTGGACCGGAAGGGCAATTTGGTAAATTGCACTTTGTCGGCTAGTTTCACTCTCGCGCTTGTACACACACCGACCATGTTTGTGGTAATGTTTGCTTAGAATGGTTAGTGGGACCCGGGATCGAAAGATCCGGACTTTGGCTTGAGTTCTTGCCTAAGTTTAGCTTTCAGCACAAAAAGGATCGATCCTCTGAGGCTAAGAGATCGATCCTCTTCGTGCTAGAAAGTCAACTGAGATCGCCATGAAGGATCGATCCTTCCTCGAGGAAGGATCGATCATTCATAAGTCGGTTCGTTTGCCTATAAAGCAGACGAAGCTTCTTCCTTGAATCCCTTTTGAAATCCGGCGATTTGAGCTCAGATCTTGGGATTTTTGAAGGCGTTTGAGAACGATCCAAGGCCTAGCTGCTTGGATCTAAGCTGCTCTTGCTCCGGTAGGGATCCTACTGACATCTCTCTTCGGGGTTTTGAGTTTTCCGGTTTGATTTGTCTTCTTTTGCTTAGATCTGATTATATAGTTGTTGGTTTTCAGTGATTTTACCGGTTTTGGACTCGTGGGATCTAGATCTACCAGATCCCAGAGTTTCGTCTTGTTTGGATGTGTCTTCCGGCGGTATTCCTCGCCGGAAGCACGCTGGAGAACCCATTGGGATTGATCCTTCTTGAGGAAGGATCGATCCTTCTGGTTGGTCATGCCCCGCACGATGAAGGATCGATCTTTTGTTTGGAAAAGATCGATCCTGGTTCTTGGGTGGCATGGTTACCCTTCGTCGCGAAGAAGATCGACCTTCCTGGGAGGAAGGATCGATCATTCTTGGTGCGACGCGAAGGGTGCCCTCTGTCTCAAGAAAGATCGATCTTCCTGGGAGGAAGGATCGATCTTCCTTGCCTCGACAGCGAGGGAAGCTCACTGTTACATAAATGATCGATCCTTCCCTTGGTGAGGATCGATCCTTTAGTAGCAGAGAGGGTTTTCATGGCTTTTGCCCGCGGGGCTTGGTATGCCGGTTTTACTTATCGCTTTATACCTTGTATATACGATTAAGCATGTTAGCCCTATAATAGGGCAGTGGTGAACCAGGGGAGTGATGACTCCTGGGATTGTGTAGAATAAATGGGCGGGTAGCCCTTCAGCTTTCCATAGCCTTGCATGCCGGCGTGCGCCGAGGGCTTTCACATGCTATATTTGTAAGCTATTGTTTGCGGGGTTGTTTCCCGGTGCAGGTGTTGTGGTGGACTGCTGGCAGTTGGTGGTGTTACCGCTGCAGCAGTCCCTAGACCCTAAATAATCGCTCACCACCCCGGGCCGACAGGGTGCCGTGCCCAGACCTTGTATTTATATCATCACATCCTGCTGCATGCTTACATGTATCTTTTCTGCGCATGTTCATAGCATGCATTGTGTTGTGCACTAGTTGCATCTGTTAGGGCGTTGCTGATCCTGGGCTTCCGGGTAGCCCGGATCTATCTCTTAGGACCGTGCGGGTAGCTTGGTCCAGGACTCGTTTTGTAGTATTCAGTCTTTTCGATGATAGGGTTAGTTGGACTTGAATACTGTTGTTTTTGATGTTTAGAGGTCGTGTCGGCCTCGAGTCAAGTCGTGGTGTAGCCGGTACCCAATCCTTCTAGAATTCTTGGGTGGCAGGTGTGACTACCCAGCGGTGCTACCCGCCGACAGTGCCCAGGATCCTGTCGTGAGTTGGCAGTGCCGTTTCCTGTCTGACTGAGTGTGACCCAGTGTGTGACCAGTTCGCTGGAAGACCACGACTGGGGCACTCAGGGGTATCCGGTGGGGTTATGCGACACTGTTGTATTCCCTTTCTTGTGAGTGTCGTAGTGTAGTGTCCCTGCTGAGCTTAGTGCTCACTCCTACCCGGGCTGCGTTTTGCAGGTGCTGGCGTGAGCTCTTCTTCGGTCGCCCCTACCGGGCAGGTGTTTGGTGACGTGGCGGCGTCTGGCGGTGCTTGAGAGGTGGCGATCACATCTGTCTTACCCTTTTTGTATTAGATAGTCTCCTACGGGAGCGATAAATGTATAATTTCCCTGTTTTGAGGTTTATATCTATTTCAGTTCCGTTGTTCGAGATTTGTAATTGTACTTAATACAGGATGACTATGACTTGTTAGGGTAACCACTACGATTAGAGGGAAACCTTGCCAAAATTTCCGCAGTAGGTTAGGTTCCGGTTCGCGTCGCCCGGCCCGGTTGGGCCTACGCGGGTCGGGGCGCGACAACTTGGTATCAGAGCTTAGGCTGTAGATCCCAGGGTGTTAGGATCAGGTTTCGGTTGAGTTGAGCGTGGACTGGGATAGTTCTAGGTCTAGAACATCCTTGCATGCTCTCCTTGTGATGTGTATGTCTTCCGCTTTATTAGTATGCTGTTTGTTCGCCGTTCTGACGAGTGGCAACTCGTTGTTGTTGGTGATCGTGCAGATGACGGGAGCTCGTGGCCAGCCTTCTGTTGCCGGTCGGGGTGGGGCACGACCCGGTCGAGCCGCCCGACCGGACAGGGTTGCCCCTGTCAGGGTGGTCCGGGCTAGACGCACTGTACCATCACCAGTGACGGTTTCGGTCGCGCAGGCGGAGGTCTTCCTCGCCGAGGAGGAGGCCCCCGTTCCTGTCGGCGGACAGGCCTCGGTGGCTATCTCGATGGCTTTCAAGCGACTGAACCCTCCCAGGTTCAGTAGTAGGTCTGGAGACCCGACTGCAGCGGACGAGTGGCTTTACGGAGTCACGTGCGTCCTTGAGGCTCTCTTCGTCGAGGATGACCGGGTTCGGGTCACCCTTGCAGCGTTCCAGCTTGACGGCGAGGCTCGCGACTGGTGGCGCACTGTCCGGCACACCAGTGGCGGAGAGTTGCCGCTGTGGGAGGAGTTCAGGGCGATGTTCCTTGACGTGCACTTTCCAGCTAGTGCACGTGACGCCCTGACCCGCGAGTACCAGTCCCTTCTGCAGGGTACTCGCATAGTTCAGCAGTACGGCTCCAGGTTTACCCGGCTTGATCGAGGTTCTAGAAAAGTAAGCCAATGTTTAGCTTTACCTTTGAGGGTAAAAGGGAATAATTTAAGTCTCCAAGCATCTTCGGTAAAATTATTGACCCTCACTGTAGAACTAATCAGAATAAACTCCTCGATATGATTGTAGGGATCCTCATGAGATAATCCATGGAAGGTTGGTAACGATTGTAAAAATTGTGGTTTAATCTCATAATGGGCTACCCCAATTACTGGGGGTTGAATGCAAGAGTTAGAAGTGAAAGAAGTTGGAACATAAAAATCTTTCATGGCTCTACGACCCTGGTTCTCAGGTTGGTTAGGATTGTCATTAGGTCCAGGATTGTCCTCATGGTTATCCATGACTAAATGAGTAGGAGAAGAAACTGACAATTTATGTGATGCAGAACAAGAAGCAAGAAATTCTTTCAATGTAAGAGCAAGATCTGGGTCCTTATCATCACTCATCCACACATCATAAAGAGCATCCAAGGTTTAGAAATACAAACAGTGCAATCTCGATGACATGTTGTTGGCGTTCGCTCCTTCACCGCTCGGAAGGATCCGCTTTGTTCTTCACCTACTGATCACAAAAAGGTACGGAAATATTAGTACTGAAACTATTTTTGATCTTTTATATAATAAACGACGGATAACAACTAATTAAGCACGAAACTATACTAAGTAAACAACTCAAAACACAGTAAAAATCCCCGGCAACAGCGCCAAAATTTTGATACGACTTGGAAAGTGTCGTGGCTTAACAAGTCTAACCAAAATTACAATAATTTCCGGTGCTCTACTTTAACTACTAAGAACTAGTAGATAGTGGAGAGTCCGAGTCGAGTCCACAGGGATTTAAGAGATTGAAATCGAATGCTTAGCAAATTTCCTACTAACGAGTTGAGAAAAGATTGCAAGTTGAAATTAAACTAAATTTATACTAAAAGATTTATGAATATGAGAGAAAGGACCACAGGATTCTTAATCAGTAACTAAGGATCTACCAAGTCTTCCTAAGATCAGGGCATGCAAAAACGATGAATGGCTTCCTAATAGTTGATAAGTGAATGGCTAGTTCTCATTATCACTCAACAAGTTCTGTTTAGGATTCCTTGCTGGCGAGAATAATTATCTAAATGCCAGTGATCGAATGATTAATTACGTTCACTGCTAATGAACCCTCTTATTAGGATGAATTCATCACAAATAATAACCTAAATATGGATCTAGGTGTATGATCGAGATGACTTCACATCTCGATGGCCGAAACTACAAAGGTAAGATGCATAAAGGATTAGGGTTGGAACGTAGTGGGACTAGCACTACTATAGTGGGACTAGCACTATACAATCCCTAATCACGAAGAAGATTTCATCCGAGATACCATGGGACTAGCATGGTCCTCTTATTTGGATGAATCCAATCCAAGCCCTAGTATACACAAGCTCTAGAATCAAGTGCAAACAAGAACGATTCATACATCCATCAAGAAATCAACACCAAGATATACGAAAATAGAATCAATCCAAATAAGCCAAATAATCGTGTATACAAACCCTAGATCTAAGAAATCCCTAGTAAAACCCTAGTTACATCATAAGAATCCCATGGTTAGGGTTTTAGTTACTCATCTTCAGGGGTTGATCCATCGGTGGAAGTTGATGATCTCTTCCCGCCATGGATCTCCTCCAAAGAATCGTCGAAGAAAAGATGGAAAAAAGATAGGAAAACTCTCCCCAAAAACGTCTGGAAAAAGGCCCCCTAAAATCCTTAAACAATGACTACTTATAGCCCAGGAAATAACCTCCCACGGATTAGATCTGAGCCGTCGAGTTTTAACTCTGGCCGAGTCGGATCGATCGCACTCTTGGAGTTGGATCGATCCGTCTTCTTAATTTGCATGTAACGCCCGAGCCGGATCGATCGTTCCTGTCGAGTCTGATCGATCATTCACATGTTACTACGCTACGGCCCGTGACGGATCGATCGTACTTGTCGAGTCCAATCGATCCTTCCATTGTTGTTAAGCTACGTCCCGTGCTGGATAGATCGCGCATGCTGGGTCCGATCGATCCGGCGGCTGTTCAGTGTCCCGTCGCTGGTTGAGTCGGATCGATCGCTCCTGTTGAGTCCGATCGATCTGACTTGTCAAACTCGCCAAAATCCACTTTTTTTAGCTCCAAAGTTGATCTAACTCGTAGCAGGACCTGTTATAGTTGAAATGGGATAAAAGTAGTCAGTGCAGCATTGCTCGGGGCCCAGCAAAGCCAAATTACAAGGGTGTTTTGTGCACTTTTCAAGTCTTATCAGCTCACTATAGTGATGGTCGACCATCGCATCATCCGTGAGATCGATCGTGAGCCTCTGTCAAGAAAAATACTTCTAAGGTTCGTTGTGAAGATCGATCGCCGCTTTTCCAAATAATGTTGCACAGTTGACGGTTGACCGTCGCGTCGACCGCGAGCTTGTAACGGGTGCAAACCGAACCCGAGTTTCTTAACTTTTGGAGCCTATAAATAGGAAACTTAGGGTTAGTCAATGGAGGTTTTTGGACGTTTTTCAGAGCTTTTTAGAAGACTTTTCTGGAGGAAGAAGGAGACAAATCCACCATCCATGAACGAGTAATCCTAGAGGCATGGCGGATGGATGACTGAGTAAGGACGAGGGTTTCCTCTTCATCAATGGTTCATATTTTAATCTTCAATGTTTAAACTCTATATATGTATTGGATCTTCATAGATGGTTATGTGGTTGAACATTATTATAATTCCACTCATGCTTTTGTTATGATATTGTGATCCCATAGTTATCTCTCTTGTTCTCCTACCTAATCTCGTGAAACGTTTGCTATGCATTGCACGTAGTGACAGCTGGTATTGCATATTCTTAGGGATCTGGTAAGACAAGGTTAGGGCTTGGTCTCATGAAACTTTTGCTACACGTTGCTTGTAGTGATAGCCGGTATCATGTATTCTTAGGTTCTGGTAGGACGGAGTTAAGGCTACAACGAGAAGAATCAAATATAAAAAGAGACATTTATATTTTATCAGATTTATAATTCTATATCTTCCAGTCAAGGTGATTGGGATTTGAATCCCTTGACTGAGTATCACATATACCATTGATAAGAGAAGAACACAAGTCCGAGTGAGGGATTCCCGAAGCCTAGCCTATTCCCAAATATTGATTTCATTCATTAATCTCACATCACCATTAAATCTTCGATCTAACTTTCTTAACTCTTACGCTATTGATCGTTTTCGATATATTGTTATCTGTGTTTTTAGATCCTTTCTGCTTGTTTCCCTGTGGGATCGACCTCTCTTATACTGTACTGTACCGCAACCGTTGTGCGAGACACATTTGAGTGACATCACCTACGTTACATAGACTAATAGGTCTAAAATACTTAATTCTTTGAGAGAATTTGCACTTCGGTATGAGCGATACCATAATTTCATTCCAAACCGAAGGAAGCCTCCTTGAGCTGAAGAACCCCTTCACAACACGAATAGAGTCTGGCCCTACACTATCCCAAAGAGCAACATAGAACTCAATAGGTATCCCGTCAGGCCCCGGGCACTTGTTCCGTGCCAATCCAAAGACAGTGTCCTTAATTTCTTGCTCACTGACCTCAGCTACCAACAAATCATGCATCTCAGCTCGCATTTGTGGCAAATCAGGCAAATCAATCATCCTCCCATCTACAGAAGGCTTCGAAAGATCCTCATAGTGGCGCACAAAAACCTCTCCTATCTGAGCAACATAATCCACAGTAACACCATCAAATCCAAGTATCTCCTTCACCCTGGATGTATGCGCTCGAAACTTAACCACCTAATGAAACAGAGCAATGTTATGATCCCCTTCATGAATCCAGTCCCTCCTGTTGGGCAAGAACTGTAGCCCACTTCTTCTCAAATTCTCTCATCTGCCATTCCTCTTCATCGGTCAGGTAGCTCTACTCCTCCTTATTATATAAAAGCTCAAGATACTCCTCAATCCCCCTGCCAATACGAAAAACATGCATCGTCACGTCCTGCTTATCCCATCCTTTGACAGTAGCCTTCACAACCTTAATTTTCGAGGTGAGGACATACTGGTTGCTTTCCGAGTATTCATGACACCAAACCCGTCGAACCATGTTTTGAAAAGCTGATTGCTCAATCCACCAGTGTTCCAAGCAGAACATAATAGGACCTTTATCCACCGTCTACTCCTCCAAAGAGATCAGCAAAGGCGCGTGATCTGAAGCTATTCTAGGGAGATGATGGACCACCGCTGCAGGAAACTGTTCCTTCCAACTCATCGTACACAGAGCCCTATCAAGCCTCTCAATAATCTTTGCTCTCCCTGGCTGCCTATTTGACCAAGTGAAGCACATACCATGAAAGCCCAAATCCAACAACACTTTAGCACAAATAAAATCGAGGAAACTCCTCTCAGCCTCATCAACAACAAACGATAATCCTCCTATTTTCTCCTCGGCTGCTAGAATCACATTGAAATCCCCAACAAACAACTGTGATGTACATGTCGAACACATACGAGAGAGAACCTCCCACAACACGAGCCACTCTCGGTCATTCTGAGCACCATAAATAGCTGACGCAGCCCAAAGCAGGCCATCAACGGGAGGCACCAAACCATGCACCGCCTGCATCAAAACCGACTCAAAAGAAATTGTTCCAACCTCTTTGTGCCATGCCACCACTATACCACCCAATCAACCTTTACAAAGGATGATAAAACACTCCCAAGCCATACCCAAATGAGAACTAGCCCAACCAATATCATGAACATCCACCAACGTATCAATGAGAAAAATAAAAGAGGAAGAATGCTCCTGAAACAGCTAACGGCACATACGGACCACCCTCGCCGGCCCCGCCCCCCTACAATTCCATGATATCAGCTTCATCATGATCATGTGCTCGCCTGGATGCTCGAAAGACTTACGCTTCTGTTGAACAATAGTCATAGACCGGTCTAAGTCCGGTCCTTCAACCTTCTCACCATCTTCCACCATATCATACCGTCCTGGATCAAACACCGGTGTTTCAGACCTTAGAGCCATCTGCATCTTGTTGAGCTCCTCCCTATAGAGGGCCTCCCTCACACGAGTAGCTTCCTCCTTAGTAGGCATCCCACCATCCTGAACAGCCTGAACTTTCCCTTTATCTTTCACAACCCATATTGGTCCTCCTTACCTCTATCCTGAGCATGATCCTTCTTTTTTAGCCTTAAGGCCCTTGACACAACAACCGGGTCCAAGTATCAAATTAAAACTACAATGGCTCTCCTAAACTGAAGTAATGATATTTAAACAAACCAATTGGGTTTGGCATGGCATATCTTCAACTAGGGTGTGACCCCGTGTCCCTAGCACAGTTTACATTATTCAGTTATGTGCTGGGTGATTCTCCACCCTTGGATTGATAATAGCCTCTTTGTAATCTGATAAGGTTTATTCTCTCTTCGATGCCTCTTATAGGGTTGATTTTTAAGTTGTATTGTTCACGTAGGATCCACGTAGGACAACTAACCAATGAAAATTATTTTACAGTTTGGGTTGCCAACTAAGATGCCACGTTGGACGCCTATGACCCCATGATGAGTGCATGAAAGTGCACTCTAGATAGTCTTATAACCATCTTAATTGTTAGATTCTTTAACCTTAATCAACCTCTTTAGCACTATTTTTATACATATATGTTGCTTCATAAAGATTGGTTGAAAATGCAGGAATTGGAATTAAAAGGAGCAAAGAAACTGAAAAGATTACATGGGTCAACTTGGAAGATTAAATTGTACCTGTTCATGAAGAGTCAGATGAAGTACCATATATGGTTGGAAAGCTCTTGAAGTCTAGTTTCTGTAGAATTTTACGGTTCATGATTCCGAGTTTCTTAAAGGAAGTTACGACATTTTTAGTACCAATGACACAGTCTAAATGGCAAAAGAGAAAATACGCAGGACAAATGATCGATCTTCTTCCCCTATAATGATCAATCATTTATTCACCCAGAGATGACAGAGAGCCATGTTTTAAACGATTGATCTTCTCCTTTAAAATGATCGATTATCCTCGGGGCGTGACACTTCTACGGGATGAAATGATCGATCATCTTCCCCTATGATGATCGATCATTATACGGCGGCTTAGCAAAATAAAGGGCCAAGATCTAATCCGAGTGGGAATCGTTTGGAGGCTATAAAAAGGCAACTTAGGGCTATTCAAAGAGAGCTTTTTGGATGACTTTTCTGGGGCATCTGGAGGAGAGGAAGCGGCGTTAGGGTTTTGTTTTCTTCGTCTTTCTTTCTTTATTTTTCCTTGAACACTTGTGTTATCTTCATGATGAACATGGGTGGCTAGTTTCTTTTCTAAGGTACTGATGTAGTCTAACAGAATCATTCTATGTTATTGAATCATGGTTATTTAATCAGTTTATATTTCTTGTTTCATTCATTATTATAACTGAGATCTGAAATACCTTTATCTGGCCAATAGAAGTATTGTAGATTATTTTATGTGAGATTGGGCGAGGGTTCATTCCCTAATCTTGCAAGATTTATAAATGAATGAGTTTATGTCAAAGCCGGAATCAAGTTAAGACAATTATTAGTTCATAATTATTCTTTAGAGCTTAATCGATTCTTGATTGACACTTAACTATGGGTTCATTAGCAAGAGTTAATTAAGGGTACTTGGTGAAGACCGTGATCGAACGGATCATCATACCAGTAGAACGAACCCTTGGATTAAACTGAGATTTTGTTGATTCAATGCATAAAATGAGGATGTTATGGTGAAATCGAAACCTTAGTGTTCATCCATTATATTTCTATCGTTTTTTTATTTCGTTATTAGATTTTCTATTTTCAATACTTCATATTTCTTACTTCACTTTTCCTTATTTTCTTTACTCTATGTTCTGCTTTAGTATTTAACTCTAATAATCTTTACAAACTTCTGTGGGTACGATATTCGTCTTGCTGCTATATTGACCACACCGATTCGTATACTTGCAAGATATAAAATTTATTCATCACCCCACTAAGGTGTCAGATGAGATGCTAATTGGGTTTGTGCAATGTACAAACCTAGCATGTTTGTGTAGGAAACCCTATCATTTTTTTTCGAATAAAGATTTGTGCTATTAAACGGAAATGAGATACCGATCAATTGATTTAGTCCATCGATATTATACTACTGATGGACTAAATCAATCAATCGATATCTCACTATCGATACCTGCTGATTCGATAATTGGTATATTTCATCGCTAGATCAATTTATTGATATCTCACAGCTAATTGGAGGCACGTGCTAATACAAATGCCACGAGGTCATCTGGACCAATCATGACTCTCTTTCCGCAACTAACCGACCTATCTAGACAACTGTCATATAGAACGAAGGGGAGCCCGCCACTAATTCGCGTACCGCCACTTATAACTCCCGTCTCATGTCCTCGAGTCACTGCACTTCCACCACCACCATGTCCTCCTACTCCTCCCAAAGGAACGAAACCCTAATCCCTGGACTCCCCGACGACCTCGCATCCCTCATCCTCGCCTCCCTCCCCCCTGCCCACCAGTCCCGCCTCCGCTACACCTCCGGCCCCTGGCACGCCTTCCTCTCCCCCCGCCACCTCCTCCCCCTCCGCCGCCGCCTCCGCCTCCCCCCCCACCACCTCCTCTGCCTCTTCCCCTCCGATCCCTCCCTCATCCCCCCCTACCTCTTCGACCCCTCCTCCTCCTCCTGGCTCCCCCTCCCCCCTCTCCCCTGCACCCCCCACCTCTTCGGCCTCGCCAACTTCCACCCCGTCTTCCTCCCCACCCGCTCCGGCCTCCATCTCTACGTCCTCGGCGGATCCCTCTTCGACGCCCGCTCCTACCCCATCGGCCTACCCCGCTCGTCCTCGGCGGCTCACCGCCTCGACCTATCCCGCCCTTTCCCCACGTGGTCCTCTCTCCCCGACATGCTCGCCCCCCGTGGGAGCTTCGCCTGCACCGCTCTGCCGGACTCTCGGGGCATAATTGTCGCCGGCGGTGGCTCCCGGCACCCGATGTATCCTTCCGATGGTACGCGCATCAGCTGTGCGGAAATTCTTGATGTTGGTACTGGAGGGTGGAGACTTGTGAGCGGACTCCCAAGGATTCGTGCGGGCTGCGTCGGGTTCACTGTTCGGCGGCATGGGGACACGGAATTCTGGGTGATGGGAGGTTATGGGGACTACCGGACGGTGTCGGGGGTGGTGCCGTCTGTCGTGTATTACAGGGATGCGGTGGTTCTTGGATTGAGGAGCGGGAAATGGAGGGAGGTCGGGGACATGTGGGGGGCTGGAGAGAGGAGGAAGCTTGGGCCGGTTGCTGTTATTGAAGAAGATGAGGAAGGTGTAGAGGAGCCGGGGGTCTTCATGCTCGAGTCTAATGCCATCTCCAGGTGATCACTCACACTTTTCTGGTTGTAATTCTATTTCATCACCATGTTCTTTTTCTCTGCTGGTGAGCTGTGGTAGTTTATGTTGCATTTGCCATGATCTCAGAGTCACTTTGAATGCCATAAAAGCACAGAGACTTCAGATAAGATACAGAGGTTCCTGTTTAAAAGGTTCCTGTTTCTATTTCCATAGACTGGCTTTCCGAAAGAAAAGAAATGGAAATTTTCAAAATGAGAAATGGAAATAATATTAGTTGTCTTTGTTGCTTTTCTGCATGACTTATTGGATGAGAAATATCATCTAGTTGACAATTTCTATTTTCACAGAGTGGCTTTTCGAAAGAAATAAAGGGAAAAACATAGTTATGTTTATTGCTTTTCTGTACAACTCATTGAAAATGACATCCAGTTGGCAAGTTCTAACTTGATCCTTAGAATGCCGGCTGTAGTTTGTTTATATGGCCTGCTGTAGTTCTTGGTACCTTGTAAAACTTTTAGTAGTTCACAACTTATTATACATGCTCATTTTGATTCTCCTGTATCTCTTTAGTGTTGTAGCATAGTAAGCTGTCCGCCATTACAATTGGTCAAATGGACATTAATCCAGATATCGGAAGCTGCTCTTCTTCTTCTTTCCTTAAATATGCTAAGGTTGAACTAATGCTTTTTCCCATACATAGACGTGGGTACTGGTGGAAAGGGTTAATATGTACTTTTTCGAAGATGAAGACTTGGTGGAAGAGGTTAATGTCTGGGAATAATAATCTTCTTAGTGTGGTAAATGGTTACAGAGTCTTATGTAGGTCAAGGTGTACTGCCCTGAGATGCCAAAGATGATTTTAGTCAAGCACTTACTATCTTGAGGAGGAATGCAGTCTCATGAATTATTAATGCTTGTTATGGTGTAAGAAATGTATAGGTATATGAGTTAAGGTATTTTTTTTATTATTTGCAATCCAATGACACCTAGGTGGTGTGAAATGTAATGCTGCGACTGATTAAATGGCATCTAACTGATTATCAACCTTTAGCAAAATATTTTCCAAGTTGACTGCGATTATCATAATGGATTTGGAGCTTTGCTTATTACCAATTTGTTCATATCTAAAGCTTGAATTTTGATTTGAGTTTTTGCATTTAGACTAATGTTAAAGATCCATTATGTGCAAAAGTTAATACTGCGATTGACCTTGTCCTATCCTTACTTTGTATTGGCAACTGCCATACCTATTTTCTGTCTCAAAAATTATATATTGTTGTGAAAATGTTGGGGACACAATTTTGGATGAAAAGGTTTTCTAGAAATGGTCATTTGTACCGTAGTTTCTATATTGTCAGTTTTGATGAAAGGAGTTTTGGGGATTATTAAGAACAGGGATGAGGAGAGAGATCAGAAAAGCATGGAGCCTGGCAGTCTTATCCTTATGATAATCAGAATGTTTTTCTCTACTAATGGTTGCAAGCGAGGATTGAGGAGGCTCTACTTTCTGTTTGCATTCTTTCATAGTTTGGTGGAAAACAATGCATTGAGGTTCATAGATTCGTTCACATGGCAAATAGGCCATAGAATCTTACCAGTGTTATTCTAAAGCATGCTTGATGGGGACTGATCATCGTGATATGTGTGATACTATATGTTTTAGTATAATGGGGGCAATATAGGTACTGATGTAGGAGAGATTCTACATATTGGATGTGATTATCTTTTGGGTCATTAAGGATAACCAACTGAGACTTTGGTGGTGGAATGTGGAACCTTGATGGATCGATTGGGAATTACATAGGAGGCATCTCCTAGTTTCAAAATTAGCTCTAGATTATATCTACGCACACTATCAAGCTACACGAAGGTGCTGAGATATGTGAAGGTTTATTTCCTGTAGCACATGAAATTCTTTTTGCACTCTCAAATGGATTCAAATAAATGAAGTTCTTGTGTATTTGCACATGAACAATGTGTGCTTGTATATTTGAATTTGGACAGAGTCTGATTAACGATTTATCCAAAACATGGTGAAAAAAGCATGCACTTTTCTATTTAATTTGATGCATGATGTAACCGATACATGGCCATGTACAGAATGACACAAATCCCATTCATAAACCAGATTTCTGAGTTAATTCGTATATGTTCTATAGTTGAATATTTTATCTGCAGATTTGGAATATGTTTGAACATTATACTTAAGTTTGAAGCTTAATTTCTTGGAGACATCTGATTGAAAATTTTAAGTCAAATGGGGACACTTGAGCCTAACTGGCCATGTCATCGCCAAATGGCTTGTAGTCGCCATAATGATGCCAGGTCATTACTACTTGTTAGAAAAATTGATCAGCAAATTCTGGCAGCTTATTAACTCAGCAATGACCTCTTAAACAAAGTTGCTTTGTTGGTGTCTGCTAGTGACGACATTCTTCTAGTTTATAATTCTTGGATGCTTGTTTTCAGCTCACGCACTAACTTTGTGCATTGTTATTTCTAACTGAAACAAATGCATCCACAAAAGATGTAAAAAGATAAAAAAACTAGTTTGATTCCTATTTGGATATTTTATGCCATGTTTCATGCTTGAATTAAATTGTTCAATACAAATCGAAAAGGTTTTCTTATTTGTTTCTAGCTGTTCTGCATTTTAACATCTTTTCCCACTTTCTTGGGAACATAACGCGGTGCTAGATAGCATATTCTCTGTCATGCCCTATTCTTCTTGATGACAACCACTTCTGATAATACAATGACAAAGGCATCAAATAGTATTAGGAAACAGACTTATTGTTGATGTGTTTAAACTTTAGACTCCTTTGGTCATTTCTTTCATAAT
This sequence comes from Narthecium ossifragum, assembly GCA_963920575.1. Lineage (NCBI taxonomy): Eukaryota > Viridiplantae > Streptophyta > Magnoliopsida > Dioscoreales > Nartheciaceae > Narthecium > Narthecium ossifragum. The sequence continues at coordinate 19,853,671 of OY986974.1, forward strand.
TTCTCCATATTGAACTTGATTATTTGTCTTTTGTAGATATAATTTCATTTCAAATCGATGGATTAAAGAGTCAAGCTTAAGAAGAAAGATTCCAGAAGATGAATCATGTGGTTTTGCTGCCATGAATAAAGAGCTATACGTGCTAACCCTAGCTATACCAACCCATGATGCACTGGATCATCGGAGGCAGCCGAAGAAAAGACCGACTCTGGAGATTCAAGTGTATGACCCTAAGAAAGGAAAATGGAGATTCCTTACTTCAAATCCCCCCTTCCACCACGCAATCGATTTTAAAACTGCTGTTTTATGTACCATCCAGCTGTGATAGCATTGTGATAGCATTGTACAGGACTATTCCTACATGTACAACTTCATCTAACAGATACTTGGAAACCTGAGCCTCTAATATATACTGGTGATATGTCTTGTTGTACAAAATGTAATTACCTATGGATCTGAAATGATACTGCGGATTTGCTCTATGATCAATTTGGTATGTGATGGCAATGTACAGACTTGTATGATACAGCATATTGGATAACAATTTGTACAGGAGAATGTAATTGTGCTTATCAATATCACTAATTCCTTTTTCGCACAATCAGGCTCTTGAGCCACTTGCTTGTGGTGGTATGTCACAACACACAATTGTACATACTTGTCAAACTGTAAGCATGGTTTTCATGGTGCTGTAGTAGTATCTAAGAGTTAAAATAAAGAAGTTGGCACTACACAATAATTTGGCAGAGTAAATGTCAGCTTAATGAGGATAAGGGTTGATATCATATCTCGCCTTTCGGTTGATGAGATTCAAATTGATGTATACAGTTTAGTTTTGAATGATGGTATAGCAGGGAAACAAAACTTCTTGGAGTGATTCTAAATACACTGTCGTTTTTGTTAGGAACGCTCAATTTTCTAGTACACTCCACTTGATTTTGAAATACTGTGCTTTTACTGCCTACATCATGTATTTTTTTTATTATATTCCCAATTTAACCTCACCGTCCTCTACCTCCTGACGACCTGGTCGGCGACTGCGTTCTTGGCGTCCTCTACCTCCCGATCTGGTTGGCGACTGGCAACCTAAGGACATGCGTCCGTCGACCCATTCAAACCCCGATGCCGACCGATTTGACTTATGTTGGTGGTTGACCGAACGAATAATTGTTTAGTCATATTGGCCGATTCGATTTATATTGAGTGGTGGATCATGACCGAATGGTTTTATATTGAGTGGTGGATGATGACTGAACGAGTGTGAAAAATCCTCCTCTATTTACTCACGGTCAATCCATGCATTAGCTGTCACTTCAGCCGTTTAGCTCAAAATTGACTATTTTTAGGTAAAACATATACAATTACGGAGAATCAAGAAGTGTATTAGAATGAAATGATTATTTCAAATTTGAGAACTAAGAAAAGCTTAATGGCTGATGTCCAAAGTGCATGCCACTTGAAGGCGTTTGGTTGCTTGCATCAGTTGATGCATTGCATCAAGTGATACTGCACGAGTTGATACATAGTGTTTGGTTGCTTGTATCAACTGATGCAGTATTAGCTGGTTTTCTGTTTGGTTCGTGTGTATTGCATCAGTTGATACAACTGTTTCATCCAATCCAATTCATTGTTTTTTGTTTGGTTGGTATATGATTAGTTAATGCAGCCAATTTTGCTGCATCACCTGATGCTGCATGAAGTCACCTTTTTGCATCAATTGATACAGCATCAGTTGATGCATCTGATCAACCAAACATGAGTTTGGACCATGATGCTACATTAGCTGCATCAGTCGATGCAGGCAACCAAACGCCCCCTTAGATGATCCATGCATGTTTGTTGAGGGCATTCACACCGAACATGTATAGGATGTTCGGTGCGAATGCACTGAACAAACTATGTATGTTCGGTGCAGTGCAAATGCACATTCAACATGCATGAAAATGCATAATGTTCATGTTAAATGTTAACAAGTGTTAATGTTCATGTCAAATGTTTACAAATGTTAATGTTCATGTTAACAAGTGTTAGAATAAATGTTTTATGTACCTTTTTATAACAAGTTTAGAATAAATATATCTTAACTCACCCTCTAGTTTGGTTATTCACACAGAACATACTATCCATTCGCACCGAACGGGTGTTTTTGCTTTGGTGCATTCACAGCGAACGGGCGCCCCCATCTTCGTCATTTTGACGTCGACTATGAGATCACTGGTTCTGACAGAGAGATCAACCTCTTGATCCTCATCGGGGTTTGAACGAGTCACGCTGTCGTGGACGCATGTCCTTTGTGAGACCCGTTCCTCTAACCTGGCTCAACCGCGTAGGTCGAGGACGTGCCATGTTTCCCCGTCGAGCGTGATCTGTCTGATCGCATTGTTGATTTTAGACCCCAAGGGAAACTTGATAAATGGATTCACACCTCTTGGTATGTGTAGAATAAATGGGTCGATAATGTGCCCTATTGCTTTAAGTAATAGCCTCGTTGTTAGCCAGCATGCGTCGAGGGAACAACATGTTGTATTGTTAATTAAAATAGTTGTTGATTGACTAGCCGGGGTTGCATCCCGTTTGGAGGCCTGCGTGCCTATTTATCCACTTTATCTAGACCCTATGCTATATTCACCCTTGGCGAGTTATGTGCTGTGCATAGCCTTGTATATTATCTGGCATATTATTGCATGTTTGAATCTTATCTATGTGTGTATGATCATACATGTAATTGATTACATTAAATGCATTACAGGCTAGGTGCGGGCAATGGGTTGATCGCCGATCCGAGGGCTCAGGCAACTCGGATATAACCGTAGGATCGAGGCTTGGTAGCAAGCTTTAGGAATGAATTGTTATTATAATCTTATGTTATCGAGGATACTGTCTAGCTGATTGAAATTTACTCTGATTGAGGTATAGAGGTCGTCTAGGTTCCAGTCTCAGTCTTATTTTAGTAGGGGAAGTTACGTACCGCCCTGGGTTCTACCCCAATTGTTTCAGCGCTGGAGCGCACGGTTTGAGAGGGACGACTACTGACAGTGGAGGTCATCAGAGTGCGTGCCCTAGGGTAGGCGGTGGTGGTAACGTGTGTTTTTCCCCTAAAGATGATTTGGAACCTAGGAATTTATTGTCTCCCTTTTTTTGTGAGCGTCGTAGTATAGAATCCTGCTGGGCTTATCGCTCACTCTTACCCGAGCTGCATTTTGTAGGTGCAAGCGTCAGCTCTTCTTTTGTGATACCTGCTGGACAGGCACTTGGTGGCGTGTCGATCTCTGGAGGCGTTTGAGGACTTAGGGTCCAGTTTCCCTTTTTGGATGACATAAATGTATAATTTCAATCAGTAAGGATGTATATATATATATATATATATATATATATATATATCCTTTTGATGATCAGTTGTATCATAATTTTGTTTTATATTAGAGATTATAATTTGACCCCATATCAATTGTTTAATTTAAATACATTATTTTATTCTTAATGCGCCACAGATGGATTGAGTAGATTTAAAACCCTCACGCCTGATGAGTCATAAAATATGCATAATTCACCCATTTAACTTGGCTTTATTAGCTCTCAAGTAAAGCATTTCTAATAACTTTTCATGTTATTTCAGGTACAAGAGTTTACAATGAGAGTTGCATCGATTCCGGACTTAAAAAACGTAAATTGCAAAAAATCTGCCATATTCGGATTGATCCAGACTCAGTTCGGATCGATCGGGAAAAGGTTTGGATCGATCCAAACCTATTCCGGATCAATCTAACCCAGACTGGATCAATCCAAAACCCCTTTCCAGAGCATCTTTGTCGCGCCTCGACCCGCGAAAGCCCAACCGGGCCGGGCGACGCGAACCGGAACCTAACGAAACGCGGAAAATTTGACGAGAGTTCCCTCTAACCTATTGGTCTCCCTAAACAGTTCATCAAATCACCCTCAATTTAAACAACAAATTTAAACAAACCTCGAACCCAAGATTACAATTCCAAAAGAGTTTAATATACATATCCTCCGAGAGGGGAATATCAAGTACAACATTTATATAAACACTCCCGTAGGAGACTAACTACCATAGGGTTCAAAAGCAGTAAAAGATCGCCACCTCTCAGACTCCGCCTGGCGTCGCCGCACCGCCGACCAACTGCCTGGTAGGGGCCACCAAAGAGGAGCTAACGCCAGCACATGCAAAACGCAGCCCGGGTAGGAGTAAGCAACTAAGCTCAATAGGGAAACTACACTACGACACACAGAAGGAGGAGGGAAACGCAACAGTGTCGCCTTCAAGTAAGACCTGGATATATACAGAGGTCCCATAACCCCACCGCGTGTCCCTGAGGTCCACGATTATGATCTTACATGATGGGTCACGCTCAGTAAGCAGGAACTAACACTGCTGGCTCACAAGCAAGTAAACGACACTGCAGACAGGAAATGGCACTGCTGAATAGGCAACCCCTCTACTCAAGAGTAATCAAAGTGGGACACCGGCTACAACTCAGAATCCGACTCGAGGCCGACACGACCTCTACAATCATCAAGCAATAGGTGCACGAGTCATGTAGGCCTATCATCGAATTCGACTATACACCACAATTCAAACCAGGTTCAAACTACCCGACCCCGGTCCTAGGGCTAAATCCGAGCTTCCAAGCCTCGGGACGGTGACCCACAGATCGCCCACGCCCTAACCATATGCAACTAATACACAACAGAGATGCATGCGATAAACATACACATATAAGCAGTTAAGCATGCAACAGGATGTGACGATAGCATAACGAGGTCTGGGCTCGGCACTCTGCCGGTCCGGGGTGGTGAACATATATTTAAGGTCTGGAACTGCTGCAGTGGTACACCACCAACTGCCAGCCAGTTCACCAGCAACCTCCATCGAGAAGCAGCCCCACAAACAATAGAAGACAAACCACGCAGGTAAAGACCCTCGGCGCACGCCGGCATGCAAGGCTATGGAAAGCAGTAGGGCTACTCGTCCACTTATTCTAAACATCCCAGAAGTCATCACTCTCCTGGTTCACCACTACCCCTAATATGGGGCTAGCATGCTAAAGAATATGTACAAGGTATAAAGCTGTAAGAAATCTGTACATACAAAGCCAATGAAAATTCCTCTCTGCCACCAAAGGATCGATCTTCCAAGTAACAGAGAGCCTCCCCTTCCTGTCGAGCCAAAGAAGATCGATCCTTCCTCCCATGAAGATCGATCATCCTTGCGGCAGAGGGCACCGTCCTTGTCACATCAAGGAAGATCGATCCTTCCTCCCAGGAAGATCGATCCTCCTCGCGACAAGGGCATCCCATGCTACCCAAGGCACATGATCGATCATCTCCAACCAGATGATCGATCCTCCCTCGGGCTAGGCATGACCAACAAGAAGGATCGATCTTTCACCTTGAAAGATCGATCTTGTTGGGTTCTCTGGCGAACCTCCGGCGAGAAATACCATCGAAAAACTCCACCAAATCTCACAAAACCTTGGGATCTGGTAGTACGAAGGACCACGAGTCCAAAACCAGTAATAATACTACAAACTAACAAACATGCATCAAGATCAAAGCAAAAGAAGATCACAACAACTCAAACTCACAAAAACCAGAAAACAAACGTAGGTAGGATCCCTACCTAGCCTAGAGCAGCTTCAATCCCAGCTGCAAGGCCTTGGATCGTCCAAAATCTCTTCAAAATTCGGCAGCTCTAAGATCAAGAACGCGGATTTCAAAAGGGATTCAAGGAAGAGGGTTACGTCTGTTTTATAAACAAACGAACCAACTTATGAATGATCATTCATGATGATCGCGCCTTGACTTTCTGGCATTAAAAGATCGATCTTCTAGCAAGGAAAGATCGATCCCTTAGGTGCAAAAAGCTAGACTTGGGCTAAAACTCAAGCCCAAGCCCGGATCTTTCGATCCCGGGTCCATCTAACCTTTTTAATCAAACACTAACATAAACATGGTCAGTGTGTGCACACGCGGGTGTGAAAAAAACCAGTAAGGCGGAATTTACCAAATTGCCCTTGCGGTCCAAGAACCAATGTGATCCACCGGATCACGCGCTCGACGTGAGACAATCAAACGAGCCACGGGTTCGACCCAACCGGTCGACCCAGGAGTAGAGGGACAGGTCTTCACACTCTTTTCCAGTTTTACACATTGGATCAATTCAAACTCACAGTGGATCGATCCAATCCTTTAGAAATCCCATGATCTATAGCTTGGATCGATCCAAACTTACTTTGGATCGATACAAGACCGGCTGACGAGTAAAAATGGACGGTTTGGATCTAATCCGATCGTCCACGAATTGGGGCCTATAAATATGGGTTTTGACTCTTATTTTAGGATCTTTTCCTCAGCCTTCTTCCCTCCTTGGAGTTAGAGAGATTTAGGGCTCTAAAGGTGGATTTCGATGGAGAAGATGGATCAAACCTCTCCCTTAATGGATCTCCTACCCAAGATGAGTTGCTAACCCCCCTTCTCATTGGGAAGTCCTTGATGTCTTAGGTTCTTTTATTAGATGTAATGACTCTCTTGACATGGTATTTGTATGAATTTACATGTAATTCCATATTTCTTTAATAAAATCCATTGTTGAATGGTTTGAATACCTCTTGCATTTAATTGTATTGAAATTAGATGTTTGATAGGTGTTTGACTTAATTTCTCAAAAAACAGGTCATGCTTGAGGTGCTAGAACCTTCCCAAGCCATCACTAACCTACCGACCATTCTTGCCTTAGATGAAGGATTGGATTGAGGTATTAAACATGTCACACCCCGACCCAGAAAACCCATCCGGACCAAGGCGTGAGGGAACCTACTACTATTCACATGCGACTGGCGCGATACAAGCGGAATTTAGAGTTAATTTAAACAAATCGACTTTCAATGGTAAAACTGTAATTCTAACAATCTATAATTCCATATTAGAAAAAAAAAGATTTCTATTGAGTTATCATCAAAGTTGTACTATTTAGACATCACATACATATTTATCAAAATTCCTCAATGAGGGAAATTATACATTTACAAAATTGTCGAAGGATGTCTATTTATAAAAACTACAAAATAGTACAACATATCTCCCACAACAACCTCAAACGCCTCAGGAAGTCATCGCGCCACCAAGAGCTGGTCCAGCTGAAACTAAAGAAGACGAGCTAGTACCTGCACTTGCAAAACGCTACTCGGGTAGGAGTGAGCAACAAAGCTCAGTAGGGTTCTACTCTACGTCGCACACAAAGGAAAGGGAACTACAAGTCCCGAGACTCCATCTCATCTCTAGGGCAAACTCGTGTCACGTCCACCGCCTAACCCAGCGCACGCACTCAATGGCCTCCACTATCAACAACCGTCCCTCTCTCTACAATCAAGCTCAAGCGCTGAACAACAGGGTATAGGACCTAGGGTGGTACGTAACATTCCCTAAAATAGATACTGAGACTGAGACTGGAATCCTAAGCGACCTCTACACCTCAATCAGAATAATTATAGCCAGCAAGACGCAAACCTCAAGAATACAATAATTCAATCCAATACAACCACGCCCTAGACACTGCTACCCATCCTCGGTCCTAGAGCTAGATCCGAGCTACCCGAGAATCTCAGATCGGTGATTGGCCTATTGTAACACCTAGGCCCTTCGCTGGGCCCCGGCCCGCGGGCTCCTAGTCTCCTGGTCAGACCAGGATCTACCCGAGGGCTCCACCTGCCATAATATTGTCCGCTTTTGGCTCACCGCAGAAATCTGGGAAAACTTCCCAGTAGGCCACCCATCGTGTAACTACTCCAGGTCGAGCACGCTTAACCATGGAGTTTTCTGACGTATCACCACCATCACGGCTTTAAAACGCGTTGTGTCTAATAAGGGCTTACTATATACTTATATCAAACCCCAGACCATACCCAGGCGTTGTGGGATTGCTTACCCGGCTACCCGACTCAGCCCCGCCCTCACAATCCACCCCCCTTGCAGGCATTTTGTCCCACGGTCGACCCAGCGGGCCTCACAATCCACCCCCCTTGGAGGCCCAGCGTCCTCGCTGGCACAATTTTCGGCTGGGAACTGGCTCTGATACCATACTGTAACGCCCCGGCCTGCGGGCTCCCGGTCCAACCAGGATCTGCCCAGCGGCGCCACTCCCCGACACAATATTATCCGCTTTTGGCTCACCGCTCCAAGGCAAGCACGCTTAACCTTGGAGTTTTCTGGCGGATCACTGCCATCATGGCTTTAAAACGCGTTGTGTCTTATAAGGGCTTACTATATACTTATATCGAACCCCGAACCATACCCAGGCGTTGTGGGATTGCTTACCCGGCTACCCGACTCATCCCCGCCCTCCAGGTGAAGGCATCTTGTCCCACGGCAGACCCAATGTGCTCCTGGTCTGACCAGGATCCACCCGAGGGCCCCACCCGAGGGCCCCACCCGACACAATATTGTCGGGTTTTAGCTCACCGTAGAAATCTAGGAAAACTTTCCAGTAGGTCACCCATCCCGGAACCGCTCCAAGGCAAGCACGCTTAACCTTGGAGTTTTCTAGCGGATCACTGCCAGCATGGCTTTAAAACGCGTTGTGTCTAATAAGGGCTTACTATATACTTATATCGAACCCCGGACCATACCCAGGCTTTGTGAGATTGCTTACCCGACTACCCGACTCAGCCCCACCCTCGATGCGCAGGCATCTTGTCCCACGGTAGACCCAACGAGCCTCACAATCCATGATGTGAGGACATGTCCCTCTACCCCTGTGGCTCGTTATAGACCGCAAGGGCAATTTGGTAAATTACGCCTTGTTGGTTTGTTTCACACTCGCGTGTGCACACACTGACCTTGTTTGTGTTGGTACTTGTTTAGAATGGTTAGGTGGACCCGGGACCGGAAGATCTCAGCTCGGGCGAGCAGAAGCCTGTTTTTGGGCTGCTGGCGGCCCGTGAGCGATCGATCGCTCCTTGGAGCCATCGATCGGACTCGGGTCGGTGGCTTTTCTGCTTCGAGAGGACGGCCGTCGTTGGCCGTCGCTCTCTCCTGTCAGAAGGGGAGGACTTTCCCTCCCCTCCTTTCTTTTTTTTCCCCCTCTTTCCCCGGCTTTCCCCTTCCCTTTTCCCTCCTTTTCTTCCTATTCTCCTCCTCCTTCTTCTCCTTTCTTCTTCGTTCTTCTTTCTTCTTCCCGGTTTTTTTTCCCCTGTTTTCCGGCAGCCACCTTCTTCTCCTCCGTTCTCCCTCCTCCGGCCACCGTTTTGGGTGTTCCAATACTCGTTGGAACCGTGGTGGCGTGAGGAAGATTCCTGGTGTGATTTGGAGCTGCGTTGGTGACCAGTTCGCGAGGAATCAGCCGAGAAGTGTATTTCCGATAGGTTTCTACCTATTGATGTTGTTTTTGGGTTTTCTCTAGATCTAACCGTTAGATCTTGCTGATCTTTGTGTTGTTGGATAAGCTTTGGTTGAGATTTTAGTAGGATTTATGCATGTTTAATCTCGGATTTTCCGGTTTCTGCTGTTCTTGAAAAATAGCCGGTTTACGGTGAGTTTTTCGATCTGTAAGTGCATGTTCTTGGGTTGTAATTAACATAAGAGTTGTAGATCTTTGCATCTACTCTCAAACCCAACTGATGTCATAATTTTTCGATTTTCCTATGATTTGTTATGAATTTATTACTGGAGGGCTGCGTTGCAGCTAGTTGGTATGTTAGTTTGATTAGTGGTTTTGATTAGTGTTTTCTCGTTAATCCAACCGTTGGATGATTATGGATTTTGGATATGTTGATCCCGGCATGTTGATCTACTGATTGCTAGGTTGGATCTTGAATCCGACATCGTTTGGACGTCGGATCGATGGGATCAATTAGCCTCTAAGTAGAGGTTTTGGTGTTTTGAATATAATATTATATGTTTACTGTTCATCATCGTTTTCGGGCTTGTTTCCCGTTGCAGGAGTCCGCGGTTGACGGTCGCGGTACCGTCATAATGCCGGGACCCGCTATGGATCGGTTGACAGCGGTTGGTAGTACCGCTGCAGCGATCCGGTTGACTTATATGATGCCTTATCATATTGTTGTATGCCTATCTCCTATTTGTGTATGTTCATAGCATGCATTGTTGATTTATGCATTAGTTGCATGGTTAGGGCGTGGGTGATCTGTGGGTCGCCGTCCCGAGGCTGAAAGCTCGGATTTGGCCCTAGGACCGGGGTTGGGTAGTTTGGACCCGGTTTGAATTGTGGTGTCCAGTCGATTCGATAATAGGCTTAGATGACTGGTACACTTCTTGCTTGATGTTTGTAGAGGTTGTATCGGCCTCGAGTCGGATGCTGAGTTGTAGGCGGTGATCCTTGAGTAGAGGAGTTGCCTACTCGGCGGTGTCTTTTCCCGCTTGCAGTGCCGTTCCTGGGCCACAGGGACACGTGGTGGGGTTATGGGACCCCTGTATACACCTAGGTCTTACTTGAGGACGACACTGTTGCGTTTCCCTCTTCCTTCTGTGTGGCGTAATATAGAACCCTACTGAGCTTAGTGCTCACTACTACCCGTGCTGCGTTTTGCAGGTGCATGCGTCAGTTCTTCTTCTGTGGCCCCTACCGGGCAGTTGGTCGGCGGTGCGGCGGCGCCAGGTGGAGTTTGAGAGGTGACGATCTTTACAGCTTTTTACCCTTTTTGTTACTTAGCCTCCTACAAGAGTATAAATGTTGTATTTGGATCTTCCCCTCTCCGAATATATGTATATTAAATCTTTTTGGGGTTTTAATCTGTGATTCGAGGTTTCATTAAATTAATGTCTTTTAATTGATGGTGCTTTTGGTGAATTGTTAGGGAGACCAATAGGTTAGAGGGAACCCTCGCCAGCTTTTTCCGTGTTTCGTTAGGTTCCGGTTCACGTCGCCCGGCCCGGTTGGGCTTTCACAGGTCGGGGTGCGACACCTATCGCCCCGCCTAACCTAAAATGCATATAATGCATATAGTGCTTGAAGCTATACAAGCATCTAACTTAGATGTCACTATATGCCACATCATCATATGAGTTCAACAAGTTAAAGCTACAATATTAGAAAGAATCCAACCAAATTCTTAAACAATTGGCAACACCCTTATACAATAGCCTTCAGTGTACTCCGGCACCTAACAAGCTAACATTCCACAGTTATCCCGCAGATAACTGATCTACAAATACAATGATAATACTACCCGCCAAGTAACCAACCAGATCAAACATCCAATCATTCTATACTACGCCCCCGGCGCACGCCGGCAAATAGTTGGGCTATATTAAAGCAGTAGGGCACACATTTGGCTCATTTATTCTACACATCCCCGGAAGAGCGTGACTCCCCCAGTTGATCCACAAAGAAAATATAAACGAATACACCGCTGGCCCTAGGCATTTGTTCTAAGCATACAAGATATGCAATTAAAATCTTACAACGGAAAACCTTAACATAAGAACCTCTCCAAAAATCTGTCAATTCCATAGAAGGTCAATGGGTAGTCAAGTCGATCAGGAAACAATTGATCTACAAAATCAGAGAAAATCGATTAAAATCGATAAACCATAAATTCTCTCAAAAATATGCATCTCCGATCAAATACCTTGAAATCTCAAGCAAAACATCATACTCATCGCTAAACATCGTTTGAAAGGATATGCAAGAGATCCGGATTGAAAAGAAATCAAAATCCTTAAAATTCAAATCATACATGACAATCAGCATATATGAGATCGATCTTTTTACCCAAGCAGATCGATCTTCTTACGCAAGAAGATCTCTACGTGCACTCTGCCAAGGAAGAGATCGATCTTTCCTCCCAAGAAGATCGATCTTCCTCAAGAGAGCGTTCTGTCTAGGAAAAAGAGATCAATCTTTCCTCCCAAGAAGATCGATCTTTGTTTGCTTGATTGTTTGCTTGCTTTGTTTTCCTTGATTGCAGCTTGTATTTTTCGTATTTCTTTGTATGCATGCTTGGTTTTCTTTGTGTTGTACTTAATTGAATTGATGTGATTTCGTTGTTTTGCTTGAAAATAAATTGAATGTTTTGTGATCATTGATCAATTCTTTGGTGGAATGTTTGTGATTTTGAGCATTTAATAATCATGAGTGAGAGAGAATGGAAGTGATTTACATGTCAAATTCATCTTAACATGCAATATTGTATTTTTCCAAGTCTTATAGCATGGTTTAAAATTCACACTACAGATTTGGGATCAATCCCAACCATGTTTGGACGATCTCAAATTCCTTTCCAGTGAGTCCTTGTATCTTGCCCAGTTGAAATTGATCCAAGCACTATTGGGATTGATATTGATGCAATTTTAATTTCAATTGTAGGAGGGTGTACCTCTTTAGATGCTTATTTGAATTGATGAACGGTTCAATTATTGTTATGGAGGGTGTGCCTCATTGTTGTTGTGAATGGTTTGCTCAATTTCTATTGTTCGGAGGGAGTACCTCCTTATTTGTCTATATGACTCATTGTGTAGAGGATGTCCCACTTTTTAAAGTATACATGATTGTTTGCTGTTTGTATCGAGGGTGTATCTCTCTATTGTAAATGTGGAATGGTTGTATACACTTATTGCTATATCATCTATACAAAGGAAATGTTGCCCAAATTTTCCATGAATTTCCATTGTTTATCTTTTGTATTCTAATGTGCTTGGGCTATGCTCTCTTTGATTCACAGGGCATGCACAAAGGGAGATCGGACATTGAACTCAATGTCAATTTCCAATCCCAATCTCTCCTCTCTACTTGACTAACCCCTTTGGATTTATTTCTTCTTCCCTATAACTCACAAATAGTTTTTTTTTTATGCAAGATTGAACACATTACACAATTGTTAAGCAACAACTAAGATTATCTCTTTCCTTTACCCTTCATTCGTGCTTGAGGACAATCTCGTTTAAGTTGGGGGTATGCATTACATGCATGATAACCATTCATACTTTATTGATTATTGTTTATTTTGGTTTCTGACGAGTGGACTCTCGTGTCTCTTGTGCTTGTATAGATGGCGGGGAAGCTTGACGGTTCTCCTGAGAGGGACCGAGGCAGGTCGCGCGACGAGCGCGTCGCCCAGCGGGCCTTAGCGGACAAGGGGTGTCAGCGCCGACCCTCTACACCGACACCTGAGGTAGCTTCTTTAGGTGGCAACGAGCTCCAGTTGCTGGGCGGACCTTTGCGTCGGAGATTCTTTACTTTCGGCAGCTGGACCCTCACAGGTTCAACGGTCAGAGCGGGTATCCGGCAACGGTAAATGAGTGGCTGGAGGAGGTCACTCATGTGCTCGATCTCCTGTCGTTAAAACGTTGCAAACTCAATCAAATATTAAATTTATAATCCTTATTCAATCAATACACTACTAGGTAGAAATAGCGGTGAAGTCGAGAGTCGATCCACGGGAAAAACGTTGGAAACTGAACTTAATTCTCGAAACCGTAAAACTAAGAAAAAAAATCAAAGATAGAATAGAGTTATCTAAACTAATAAAGAAAAGAAATAAAAGGTTGATCAATTTGAATCAATGGAGTAGTTACTTAGGAATTACTCAATCCGCTCTAGTTTCATTATTAGTCTTCTCTAGTTATCATCTTGTTCCCTTCTCTCAACATTATGGATCATATGGCTACAAGCTCACATGGATCCCTAAAAGAAAGTTAATGCTCCCATCGGCATAACCTATCTTTGCTTAGCATAGATTGTCTTTAGTCCTACGATTACTTTAAATTATACTACTACTAATGACCTTGGCACAACCTATCTTCACGTAGCATAGCTTATCTCAAAGGCAAACCAATAACTTCATGAAAACCATCTCATAAATCTCTACAATCAATCACAGAAATCATGTAGGACTGAAAGTACGTCAAGGGAACTCTGTTCCTTCAACTCTATTAACAATAAAATCATATTTATAAGATCATGCATTGAGAAGTTCACAAGAATCAAACTAAAGAAAAACCAAAACTACACAAAGGTTTCATGAGATTCCTAAATACAAGAATTAGCAACTCATCTTTTGGATGAAAGCCATCGGGTTGGAATAAGAAGTTGTCACCATCCGCATCCTCGCCGTCTTCTTTTTCCTTCTCCAAACATTGTCAAAAAGATCCAAAATTCGGCTGGAAAAGGCATTTAAATAGGAAAACCCTAAACTTGGACTTAAGAGTCCTATCTAGACTTAAACTTTGACTTTCCTCTTTTCGTATTTCAACTCCTATTCAGGATTCCGACTTTAACTCAATTCTGGCACTAATTGACTTGGAATCTGAGAAAATCCCAAACATGAAAGTTCTAGATATTCAAGTCTTCTGTCATATACAACTTATTTTATAATATTCTAATTAACATAGAATAGTTGGAGAATATCCTTCTCAGCTTCGACGGAGCAGTTTTCTAGCAGCTGTGTATCTTGATCTTCTTCAAACCTGGAATCAATCCATCAGGAATCTCGCAAAGTGTCCAACATGAAAGTTGTAGCTCTTGACATCTTCTATCATATCATACATTTTCAGAATATTTGGACTTATACAGAATATCTGGAGATTATTCTCCTGATAGGCGATGAAGCAGACTTTAGCACATAAATCCATATTTTTAGCCGAATTTCTTATATTTCTTCTCAAATCATGATTAAACATGAAATCAACTAACAAACTATTAAATACAACTACTCTAGGCCTAACAAAGGTAATTTAAGGGATTTAATTACGAATATTTAGTGACTCATCAGAGGTCACTCATGTGCTCGATCTCCTGTTTGGCGAGGATGACCCTCTCCGGGTCAAACTCGCGACATTCCAGGTCGACGAGGATGCCTTGGACTGGCCGTGCACCGCCCAAGCCACCAGGACAGGGGGAGAGCAGTTATCGTGGTCAGAGTTCTGTGCCACTTTCCTCAGCGTGTACTTTCCCTATAATACGCAGGTGGCCATGACTGAGGAGTACCTCACCCTCACCCAGGGTGTTTTCTGTCGTGCCCCGACCCGCGAAGGCCCAACCGGGCCGGGCGACGCGAATCGGAACCTAACTTAAAGCGGAATAATTTTTTGCGAGGGTTCCCTCTAGCTTACTGGTCTCCCTAAATATTTCACAAGCACCCTTATTTAACAATAATCAGCAACCTCAAAAGATATAATATAATATTCAAATCCTCAAAAGGGTTTATATTTATACAACACTCCCGTAAGAGACTATCTAAACAGAAAGGGGGTAGATGACGATCACCGCCAGACCCTGCCACGCCACCAAACACCTGCCCGATAGGGGCCACTAAAGAGGAGCTAACGCCTGCACCTGCAAAACGCAGCCCGGGTAAGAGTGAGCACTAAGCTCAGTAGGGTTCTATACTACGACACACAGAAAGGAGGAAACTCAACAGTGTCACCCCCAAGTAAGGTCTGGGTGTACACAGGGGTTCCATAACCCCACCGCGTGTCCCTGAGGTCCACGATCATGATCTTCCAAAACAACTGGTCACATAATGGGTCACGCTCAGTAAGCAGAAAACCAACACTGCTGACTCACAAGCAGAAAACTAGCACTACTGACAGGCAATGACACCGCTGAGTAGGCACACCCTCTACTCAAGAGTCGTTATAACCGGATACCGGCTACACCTCAGAACCCGACTCGTCGCCGACACGACCTCTAAATCATCAATCGATTTGTATTCAAGTCATCTAAGCCTGTCATCGATATCGACTGAATATTACAATCCAACCTGGACCTTGCTACCCGCCACGGTCCTAGAGCTAAATCCGAGCTACCCGAAAGCCTCGGATGGGCGATCAACCCATCGCCCACGCCCTATCCTTATGCATCTAATGCACAACAGAATTCATGCTATGATTATACGCAGGTAAGAGGTAAGCATCAACAGTATGATAAAATAACACACAACTCCAGCTGCATCGCTGCAGAGATACTACCAACCGCTGCCAGCCAATCCGCAGCGGGTCCCGGCATTACGACGGTACCGCGACCGTCAACCGGGGACCCCTACAACGGGAAGCAACCCCGAAAACTCAGATGAACATATTATATTATATTATATTATATGTTCAGAACATATAATATTATTTTAAATCATCAAGATCCTCTAATTAGAGGCTAAGTGATCTCATCGATCCGACATCCAAATGACATCAGATTCGAGATCCAACTTAGAAAACCGTAGATAAACATGCTGGGATCAACATATCCAAAACCGGGAAACATCAGACGGCTCGATTACCGGGAAAACACTAATCAAAACCATTAATCTCACTAATTACCTCTAATTACTACAACGCAGCCCATCCGTAAGAAATTCATAACAATTCATAGGAAAACCTAAAAATTATGAAACTGGTTGTGTCTGAGAGTAGACTCCAAGATCTACAACTCTCATGTTAATCAGAAATCAAGATTCTGATGTACAGTCCGGAAAACACGCCGTAAACCGACTGTTCTTCAAGAACAGAGAAACTGGAAAAAGCCGAGTTTAAACATGCTAAAAACCTACTAAAATTCCAATAAAATCTTATGAAACTGAAAACAGTAATTAAGCTAACCAAGAGGCACACATCAACACCAAGAACACCTAGATCTACCTGCTAGATTTAGTGAAAACCCAAAATAAACTCATGTAGGTAGAAACCTACCGGACTGAGCAAACTTCAGCTGAATCCCCACTGTACGAGCACCAAACCGGCTTCAAACCAAGCCAAGGATTTTCCTCTCGCTGCCATGAATCCAACGAGCCCTCAAGCACTCAAAATTATGGTCGGAGGAGGGAGAACGGAGGGGAAGAAGGTGGCTGCCGGAAACAGGAGAAAGAAGCAGAGCCGCGTGAAAGAGAAGGGAGAAGAAGAAGTGAAGAAGGAGAAAGAAGAAGAATGAAGGAGGAAGGAGAAGCCAGGGAAGAGAGGAAGAGGAAGAGGATAACGGAGAGGAGAGAAGATTTTTCTTCTCACCCTCTGACAGTGGAGAGCGACGGCCAACGGCGGCCGTCCACTCAGAAATCCACCGCCTCAACTTCCTGGCACAAGAAGATCGATCTCCTTAGCAAGGGAAGATCGATCTCCTTCGTCCAGAAATTCAAACTTGGACTAAAACATAAGCCCAAGCTCAGATCTTTCGATCCTGGGTCCACCTAACCGTTCTAATCAAACACTAATACAAACACGGTCAGTGTGTGCACACGCGGGTGTGAAACAAACCAACAAGACGCAATTTACCAAATTGCCCTTGCAGTCCACAATGAGCCATGGGCCCGACCCAGACGGTCGACCCAGAAGTAGAGGGACAGGTCCTCACAATTATATTAATACTCTCAATTGATGTGGTTCATCAATGGGGTATTCGACAGTTAGATGTCAAGAATGCTTTTCTCCATGGTGTTTTATCTGAAAAGGTATTCATGGAACAACCCCTGGTTTTATTAGTTCTGAAAATCCTGATCATGTTTGTTTTCTACATAAGGCGATCTATGGACTTAAGCAGGCTCCAAGAGCCTAGTTTGATCGCTTGTTCATTTCTCATTCCTTAGAGGGTACCTTGAACTTCTATATGTTGATGATATCATCTTGACTGGATCTTCTGTTGAAGTGCTAGATAAACTAATTATCACTCTCAGTTCTGAGTTTGCAATGAAAGATCTAGGACAACTGCATTATTATTTGGGCATACAAGTCTCTCACATTTCAGATGGTCTGATTCTATATCAATCCAATTATACAGTGGATCTGTTAGAACGTGATTCTATGATGGAATGCAAACCAATTTCGACTCCCATGTCACAGAAATTCAAAACTGATCAGGATTCTACACCTTATCAAGATCCAAATCATTACATATCATTACCTAGTGCTCTACAGTATCTTACACTCACACGACCAGATATTTCATTTAGTGTGAATTGTGTCTCACATATCCTACATGCTCCAACTGTCTCTCACTTCACGATGGTTAGACGAATTCTATGATATATCAAGGGCACAATTCATCAAGGGTTACACATTCAAAATTCCAGTACAAATGATTTATATGCCTTTTCTGATGCAGATTGGGCAGGCTGTTCATTAACTTGATGCTCAACTACCAGGTTATGCACTTATCTTGGAAGTAATTTAATTTCTTGGTGTGCTAAGAAGCAATCTATGGTCTCTAGGTCAAGCTCTGAGGCTAAATATAGAGCTATGGCGCAAACTGCCGCTGAACTAACATGGATCACTTATCTTCTTCAATATCTGCATATACACTTGCCCAGTCCTCCTACTTTGTTCTGTGATAATCTCAGCTCACTGTATATGACTATTAATCCAGTTTTTCATGCTCGAAGCAAGCACATATAATTGGATTGTCATTAAGTATCTCTTGGTATGCTGGTGATACGACTTGAAAAGTGTCGCTGTCACGCCCCGACCCAGAAAACCCATCCGGACCGAGACGTGAGGGTCCTAAACTCTAAAATCAAACGGCGAGAGCCTCCCCTGTAACATCACTTTTAAACCTGGTGCATGATTATAATATTCACAATTAATTTAAACTATCCTATCATCAAATCATAATACAAATTAACAACTATAATACTCAATTAACTTTAAAAAGATACAATAATAATTCAAATCCTCTAAGTACAGCAATCTCTGATCAATTTACATCAAATTGGAATACAAATACATTTCTCCTTAGATTATAATTTATACATTTAAAGTTGTACATCAATTGAATAGAATAAACTGATGATATCCTCGATCTCACGCACCACCAAGGAGAGTGTCGCCTCCAACACCACAACTACCTGAAAAAGAAGGGACTACACTATTCTACGTCGCACAGAAAGGAAGGGAAACAGTAACAGTGTCGTTTCTCCACCTAAGTCTAAAGGATGTCACGGGTCCCATAACCCTATCGATGTCCCAAGGGCTCCTGTCATGAAACCTCTCTCCTGAACATGTTACCAGGAGGCCACGGAACAGTAACATGCAGGATCACCCTTACCCAAGCAGGATTCGCATGCCTTGGGGACCCAAGTCAGGAACGCATCGACAACCATCCTTTGCACTTGGCCTTGGAGAAGCGACACGACCTCTAAACCTCAAGCAATATAATATTCCAGTCCGACTATTTAATAATCCTTTAATGATATCAAATATGATCATTGATGACAATCACGTCCTAATCCTCAATTACCCAAACCATGCTCCTAGGGCTAGATCCGGACTACCCGAGAACCCCGGACCGACGATCGAAACCATCGTCTACCACCTAGCCTGATACTTCTAATGCAAACAGATGCATGCAATGCTCAAGCACAGGGATACAGGAATAGCAGCATGCAATAATATGCCAAGACAACATACACAGGCTAGGCGATGTATCAAGCTTGCCGGAGGGTAAACATGCATAAAGCAGATAAAGGCTTAAACTACAATAACCCAATATTATAACGGCGCCCACAGGCCGTAAACAGGCAACAACACATTCAATCGAAATTTCGGCATTACGACGACGTCCACAGCCGTCAACCGCAATTTCTACAACGGGGGCACAACCCCGACCACGCAATACACAACATGCCACAATTACAAATTAACATCAACTAAGGCACACCTTCGGCCCACTTAATTATCTAAACATCCCAAGGGGCATGACTCCCTTGGTTCAACCACAAGGCAAGCATACATGTATACAATACGATGTAAAATAAGCATGACATGCAATTTATTACTAATTGGACAGGGATGATTCATAACTAACTAATCATGCCGAAAATCAAACCATTAATCATCTAAAGACCATCCATTAGAACATGCTAATCCTTGAGACTACTAGGAATACTAATTTCATGCATCTCGAAAAGTTAAACACGGTAAAACACCGAAAATCCGCTAAATAGCCAAATCCCAGATTTCTACATTAAACCCTAGTTAGAGGCGATGAAATCTCATCAATTCGATGTCCAAACGACGTCGAATTGGAAATTAAATTTGGGAAAATGTAGATTAGCATACTAGGAACATGCAGCCCAATAATTGGATCTAATTGATGTCTAATTTCCACAGATTTTACTAATCAATTTCTTAATCTCTGTTTCGCAGCAGTTTATGAAACAATTTGTCAAAAATAGTAAGAAAATCCAAAAATCATGAAATCAACGGCAATCGAAAGATAACTCGATGATCTACAACTTTCATCTTGAAAGTTTCACGAGATCATGTTCACACAGCTCACAAATCGAGCTTGAACGCGACTATTCATCGAAGAACAGGGAGCCGACAAAAATCCGGGAAAAACATGCTTAAATCCAGCATAAATCGAAATCAAATCCTCCCAAACTTAGATCAGTTGTTAAGCATGCTTAGAGGGACTAATTAGCACATAGAAATCAATAGATCAAACAATCAAACCCTAGATCTAGCTTATCCTAAAGATCTAGGTAGAAACCCTACCTTAAACGCAAATCCAAGCTTCAATCCGCCGTGATCCACCGTCCCCCGTCGTCGCCGTCGTCTCTAGCTCGCCGGAGAGCCGCCGGAGGCCTCCCATAGCCGCAGCCGTCGCCGGAGAAGGAGGAGGGCTGCCGCGGGAGAGAGAGAGGGGAGGAAGGAGAAGGAGGAGGGGACCTCGCCGCCACCTCCAGGCCGCCGGGGAAGGGACGGGTTCGCCGCGGGAGAGAGGGAGGGTAGCCGCGGGAGAGAGAAGGAAAGGAAGGAGGAGGGGAGTCGGGCACGGGAAAGCACGGAAGGAAGAGAAGGAAAAGAAAAAGAAAGGAAAAGAAAAGGAAAGGAAAAGAAAGAGAGAGGGAAAGAGAGAGAAAGTAAGTAGGAGAGAGAAAATAGGGTTAAGCCACTTAAGTGGCTTAACCGGTTCAGACGAACCAACCGATCGGACTGAATCCGATCTGGCTCTAAGTTGCGATCTCTACTGGATCTACTCAATCACGTACATCAATTAAGGCTGTGTGTGCACTACGCGGGTGTGAAACCGACCGCCAATGCGCAATTTACCAAATTGCCCTTGGGGTCCAAAAGCAGCGATACGATCAACCGATCGCAAACCAAGGCCAACCAAGCCAAACCACAAAACCAGACCCTCGACCTACCACGGTCGGACCGAGTTGGAGGAACCAGTCCTCTCAGTCGCGGCTTAACAAGTCTGTTCAAAATTATAAATTTATAATCAAACTACTAACTAACTACTTTAGGGGTAGTGAGCAGTGAGTCCGAGTCGAATCCACAGAGAATGCGTAGGAAAATAATTAAACTACTAAACCCAATCTAAGTATTCCCACCAGCAAGTTGGGAAAAGATTTAGAATTGAAATTAAACTAATACTAAAGGATTTCCAAATGCAAGAAAATGTACCAGGGAATTCTTAATCAATAACCAAGGTTCTACCAGGTCTTCCTAAGATCAGGGCACGTTAATCATGATGAATGGTTTTTCTAATAGTTGATAGGTGAATGGCTAGTTCTCCCTATTACTAAACAAGTTCTGTTTAGGATTCCTTGTTGGCGAGAGCAATTATCTAAATTCAGTGACCGAATGATTAGTTACGTTCACTGCTAATGAACCCTCTTATTAGGATGAGTCCATCGTAAGTAGTAGTACGGATATGGATTTAGCTGTGAGATCGAGACGGGTTAGCATCCCGATGGCCAATTCTACAAAGGTAGGATGTATGAAGGATTAGAGATAGAACGTAGTGGGACTAGCACTACTATAGTGGGACTAGCACTATACAATCCCTAACCACGAAGAAAATTTCATCCAAGATACCATGGGACTAGCATGGTCCTCTTATTTGGGTGAATCCAAGCCCTAGCATACACAAGCTCCGAAATCAAGTGCAAACAAGAACAATCCATACATTCATCAAGAAATCGACACCAAGGTATGAAGAAAATAGAAATCAATCCATATAAGCCAACCAATAATGTATACAAGCCCTAGATCTAAGAAATCCCTAATAGAAATCTTAGTTACATCATAAGAATTCCTTGGTAAAAGTTTAGCTACTCATCTTTAGGGTTTGATCCATAGATGAAGGTTAATGAAGCTCTTCCACCATGAATCTCCTCCCAAAGATCTCTAAAGAAAAGTTAAAAAGAGGAAAGAAACTGTTCTCCATCTCCAAGAGAGAAGAAAGACCCCCAAAAACCCTAAAAGATGCCTATTTATAGCCTAGGTATCACCCTTAACTCGGATTAGATATGGGCCTTTGATTTTCATCACTGCGAAGGTAGGATCGATCCCTCCAGGGGTGTCGGATTGATCCTTTACATCAAAATCTTCAATTTCTGGCTTTTCCCGAGTCCGATCGATCCTTCCAGGGGTGTCGGATCGATCCCACTCAGTAGGAGGGATAGTAGAATCGATCGGAAGGTAATCCTCTAAAAAATATGTGTTTTGTCAGTCTGCTGCATAGTCGGATCGATCCTTCCAAGGGTGTCGGATCGATCCTACTTTCCTACGTATTTACTGTTTTGCCATCCAGACTGCGCCATTGGTACTAAAAATGTCATAACTTCTTCTAAGAAACTCGGAATCACGAACCATAAACTTCTCCTGAAACGAGACTTCAAGAGCTTTCCAACCATATATGGCACATCATCTGATTCTTCCTAAGCAAGTATAGTTTAATCTTCAAAGCTAATCCATCTTCATTCCTTTGCTCCTAGTAGGTCTTTATATATTCATTTTAGCACCAAACATGATCTAATCGTCATTGAAGGCTCTTATACCTAAAATACATCATAGACTATCAAAATAGCATTACTCAGAGACTAACAATATCTCGTTAAAAGGATGATTTGTGCACTTTTCACGTCTTATCAGCTGGTTACACGACACATTCTTACTTCTTCACAGATAGCATATATCTTCATCAAACCACATACTCGTGTTGCTCTCGCAGATTTCAAAAACAAATTGTGCCTTATCAGTACGCACAATTTGAGGGGGGATATTAACAAAATCAACTCTGTTTAAATTTAAAAACAAAATTCATGCCAGCTGTTAGATCCGGGTGATTAGCTGGAGGAGGATTCATAGCCAATGTATATGGTAGCTAGTAGAATTATAGAAGATGATTATGTTGATTAGCATCCTGCAGATTATGCTCCTAGACTTTAGGAGTTTCTGTTTTTGATTATTATGTCATCATATACACTCATTTTATTATAAATACAATAGCCATCCCACAGTCCAAGGTGTGGTGAGATTTCTCAAAAACCATTGTTTATCTCTTTTTCTTCTCTATCAACGCCCACTTATTTGCCATCTCCGGCAGTCGCCCGCTCTTCCGCCATCGTCGGCAACGATGCCCGCCGGTCCTCAACCGGGTCGTATGGCTCGGTGGTGGTGAGGCCGTTCTTGCCCGCACCGTGGCCGTCATCGATGTACACGTGGCCTCCATCTAAGGCAGACCCGAAGAAGAATTGAATCGCCACATGGCATAGCATGGTGACGTGGCATGGTTGTACACATCCATGCATCCCCATACGGACCCACTTATATTAATATAATAATAATATTTTAATATTTATTATTAAAATAATATAAAATAAAATAAATTTTGCATGATATAGACCAATCATGATATGACATGTAACATGTGGATCCACTTATATTAATATTTTACTATAATAACATATGAATAATATTATTTAATACACTACGCATATTAAAAAAAATATTACGCTTGCACAAAAGTTTTTATATGCTCATAAAAAATGTTTATGGGCTCACAAAAATATTTGCATGTAGAAAAACAAACACGCACAAAAAATGTTACTACACACGTAAACATTTTTATACCATCATAAAAATATTTGCATGTATTTTTAGAAATGCATAAAAAAGTCTAAGCGCGTAAAAACAATTTCCTATGCGTAGTGTATTAACTAATATCAATAACATATTATTATAATAAAATATTAATATATGTGGGTCTCACATGCCACGTGTTATACCATGATTGGTCCACCTCATGTAAAAAATATATTATTTTATCATTCTTTATAGGCTAAATTTTCAATTAGTACCCTGTAGTTTGACCTATATTTTTATGTGGTCCTTATGTTTCAAAAAGTTGCAATACAGACCCTCAAATTTAAGAATATCTCTTATGTGGCCGCCACGTCACCAACCGTTAGCTGCCGTCCGCGATCTGACTGAAAGTGGGGCCACGTGCGCCGCATGTGACTCAATGTCGTCGCTCCCCGTTACCCCGTGAGGGACTTAACGGGGCGGTCGAGGTTAAGGGTGGAGGTGCCCTTCGTGCCGAGCATGGCGATGGTGGAGCAGCCAATGAGGACGATGACGGTAATGGGGTCAAGAAGGTTGAAGCCTTCGGCGAGGGAGGAGACGTGGATGCGAAGGGAATCGGGGGATCGGTCGAAGAGCGTGGCGAAGTAGGAGTTCCATGAGCGAGCAAGACCGGCAGCACCGACGAGGGCCTCGAGTAGGATGTTGGCGGCGGAGAGGAAAGCGATGGTATCGCCGAGGTGGACGCGGAGGTAGGAGAAGGATCCACCGGCGGAGGGGAACTCAACGGCAAGCTCGACATAGCAAAGGAGGGCGGAGAATCGGGCTATGGCATAGGCGAGGGGATGGCAGGGCCAGCGTCGAGGCGGGCCTCCTGGCCGGTGAGCACGAAGACGCCGGTGCCAACGACGGCACCGAACCTGAGCCACGAGAGGTCCCACCAGGTGAGGCAGCGACGGAGGCCGTGCTCGCTGCGGCGGGGAAGGGCTAAGAGCTCGTCGGCGGAGGACGAGCGGTGGAGGAGGCGATCACGAAGGCGGGAGGGAGTGGCTAAGAGGGCTGCACGGTAAGATGAGCCGCTACGGAAGGATGGCTCCAGGTAAAACCCGAACTCCAAAAAGAAACCCATCTTCTCTACTTCATCTCCTTCCTTCACCTTCTCTACATCGACCGTGAACCCATAAAAAGGGTTTTGGTCTACCACCAACCGGCCTAGCGCCGCCGCCATCCTTGGGTGCGGCCTCCGTCGCCGGCGGTTCCCTTGGATGCCGCCATAGCGGGCTCGCGCCGATGCCGTGTCGCCGCCGGTGCCCCTTCGCACATGCCGCCTCCTTAGGCGCGTTCTCCCTCGCCGACGCTAGCTGCTGCCGACATCGCGTCGCCACGCGGCCATCTTGGCGTGGAGCCATTGCCGATCCAGAGATCTCGTCGCCGCTGCCAACGCCATTCGTGGAGCTTGAGCCAACGCCGTCGCGAGGTCGAGCACGACGTTCGATTGCCAAAGTTAAATAAAGTTTGGATAATATATATAACATTATCCGTTAAGTCCCTCACGGGGTAACGAGGAGCTACGGCATTGGGTCACGTGCGGCGCACGTGGCCCCACTTTCCGTCAGATCACGGACGGCAGCTAACGGTTGGTCACGTGGCGGACCACATAAGAGAGATTCTTAAATTTGAGGGTCTGTATTGCAACTTTTTGAAATATAATGACCACATAAAAATATAGGTCAAACTACAGGGTACTAATTGAAAATTTAGCCTTCTTTATATATTGGCATCATCAAAATAATATTAGAATAGATGTGATGGGTGTAAATGAGAGAGAGAAGCTAAACCCCATTTTTGGGTTTAACCCCTCTTAACCCCAAAAGGTTAATGTGAGGACCCGTCCCTCTACTCCTGTGGCTTGTTGTAGACCGCAAGGGCAATTTGATAAATTGCGCCTTGTCGACTTATTTCACACCCGCGTGTGTGCACACTGACCATGTTTGTGGTAATGTTTAACTAGAATGGTTAGTGGGACCCAGGATCGAAAGATCCGGGCTTGGGCTTGAGTTTTAGCCCAAGTTT
Organism: Narthecium ossifragum; assembly: GCA_963920575.1. NCBI lineage: Eukaryota > Viridiplantae > Streptophyta > Magnoliopsida > Dioscoreales > Nartheciaceae > Narthecium > Narthecium ossifragum. The sequence continues at coordinate 19,879,513 of OY986974.1, forward strand.
AGCTTTCTGCACCTAAGGGATCGATCTTCCTTGCTAGAAGATCGATCTTTTAGTGCCAGAAAGTCAAACCCGATTTGGCAAGGAAGATCGATCACTTTCTCAAAAGAGATCGATCTCTCTTGAGTCGGTTCGTTCGTCTATAAAACGAACGAAACCTTTTTCCTTTGATTTTTTTGGAAAATCCGAGTTTTGAGCCGTGTTCTTGCTGGATTAAACTTCGTTTGAGGACGATCCAAGGCCTAATAGCTTGGATTGAAGCTGCTATTGCATAGGTAGGGATCCTACCTACAATCTTTCGGGTTTTTAGAGTTTTTCCGGTTTAATTGTGATCTTTTGCTTAGATCCGTTAAAATACATGTTTGTTTTCCATGATCTCACCGGTTTTGAACTCGTGGTCCTTTGATCTACCAGATCCCAGAGTTTTGGGGGGTTTGGTTGTGTTTTCCGATGGTATTTCTCGCCGTCCGGCCACCGGAGAACCCATTCGGATCGATCTCTCTAGAGGAAAGATCGATCCCTTGTGCGGCGTCATGCCCAGCCCGAGCAGGATCGATCCCTTGGTTGGAGAAGATTGATCCTTGCCTAGGCTGGTATGGTGGGTTCCATGTCACGAAGAAGATCGATCCTTCTGGTGGAGAAGATCGATCTCTTTCGGTTGACAGGGACGAGTTTTCTCCCAAGTACTAAGAACATCGATCTTCTCTGGAAGCGAGATCGATCTCTTAGTGGCTGAGGGGTGTTTTCAAGTGGCTTTTGCCCGCGGGGCTTTGTATGACGGTTTTCTTTACTGCCTTATACCTGGTACATATGTTTAAGCATGTTAGCCCTATAATAGGGGCAGTGGTGAACCGGGGGAGTGATGACTCCTGGGATGTTTAGAATAAACGGGCGGGTAGCCCTACAGCTTTCCTTAGCCTTGCATGTCGGCGTGTGCCGAGGGCTTTATCTGTGATGTCTGTGAGCTGTTATTTGCGGAACTGCTTTCCGATGCAGGTGTTGTGGTGGATTGCTGGCAGTTGGTGGTGGTACCACTGCAGCAGCTCCTAAACCTTACTTGTTCACTACCCCGGGCCGGCAGAGTGCCGTGCCCAGACCTTGTTTAATATATCATCACATTTGTTGCATGTGTATCTGTATTTATCCTGCGTGTGATCATAGCATGCATTGTTTTGTGTATTAGTTGCATAAGAGTAGGACGCTGGCGATGGGTTGATCGCCGATCCGGGGCTTTCGGGTAGTCCGGATCTAGCTCTAGGACCGTTGTGGGTAGCTTGGTCCAGGACTCGATTTGTAGTATTCAGTCGATATCGATGATAGGGTTAGATGACTTGAATACATGTTGTTTGATGATTAGAGGTCGTGTCGACTCCAAGTTGAATCTGAGGTGTAGCCGGTGTCCGGTGTTCTTGACTCTTGAGTAGAGGAGTTGCCTACTCAGTGTTGCCCTTTCCCGCCAAACAGTGTCCTGTGTCTTGTTGAGAGTCTGCAGTGTTTGGGCTTGCGTTCACGAACTCCCGGTGGGGTTATGGAACCCTTGTATACACCTAGGTTTGACTTGGGGACGGCATTGTTGTGTTCCCTCCCTTGTGAGTGTCATAGTGTAGTGTCCATGCTGAGCTTAGTCCTCATTCCTATCCGGACTGCGTTTTGCAGGTGTTGGCGCTAGCTCTTCTTCTATCGCCCCTACCGGGCAGGCGTTTGGTAACGTGGCGGCATCTGGCGGTGCTTGAGGAGCGGTGATCATCTACTTACACCTTTTTGCTTAGTTAGCCTCCTACGGGAGAGAATTGTATAACTTTTACCCTGTTGAGGATTTGTAATATATTCAGTTTCAGTTTTGAGGTTTGTGATTGAGTGTTTAATACATTATGATTATGAATTGCTAGGGAGACCACTATGATTAGAGGAAAACCTCGCCAAAATTTTCGCTGTAGGTTAGGTTCCGGTTCGCGTCGCCCGGCCCGGTTGGGCCTACGCTGGTCGGGGCGTGACAGTTAACCTTATATATATATATAGCGCTTGGGGATAAGAAGGGGGTTAACCTCCTTAACCTGGTTCTTACCCCCGTTGCCAAACGGAGGCTAGGGGTGTAAACAGACCAAACACGAGCAAGTTGGAGCCAACTCGAGTTCATATCGAAATACTTAAAAGGCAGGCTTGAGTTTGATTTGACTCGAGAACTCGTGGCTCTTGTATGGCACAATGTGAAAACCGAGCCAGCATGAGTCCGGTTGGTTGAGTTTGATAAAGACTTGAGCCGAGTAAGTTCGGCATATGACGTTAATTATTTTCGACTCATTTCTACCTCGATATATAATCATACTAGCGTCGGGCCCGTGTCGCTTGGCATGTTTCCATTCGTCCAAGTTTATTTGGTTATAATTTTAGTTATGTTCATGTTTTTCCAATCTCCGTCCCGTAAATTGATTAAACAAATGTCCATCACCGGATTAAGGTTTATTCTCCTCCGTCGGTTCGGTTGCACTCCTTGTATATTTCAATCGAAATCCAACAACATAGGGATGGATGGGACAATGAATCACGGGTTCAACCCGTTCGATCCCTTCCGTCCGTTCTTGCGCACCCAAATCCAAGCGTGACTTAGCTTGGGGCGCAACCTTACTCGGTCATTGTCCTCACAAAAAGATTGAAGCCAGCTTTCAAATCAAAGTCTCTGTTCGTTAAGAAAGTTTCCAAATCAAAGAAAAAAACACAAACATTTGAAATAAAAATGAAATTAGAAAGTAGACAATATACACAGTTAGGCTTGTACGTGCTCCATGAACACCATGCAAACTAGCTAGCTTTCTTTCCTACGTACATTGTCCAAGGCTTAATTTCAAAGATCAGCTAAGGATAATGGCATACGCCGCCGCCGTGATTATTTGGATTGCTGGTGCACCCGGAAGGCTTCGACGGCGGCACCGGACCCTTCGGAAGGGAAGGCAAGAGAAGCTGTACATCCTCAGACCACCAACCTTTTAGCAACGGCCTCGCCTCGCACATCGGCCCCAAGCTCGAAACCACCAAGATCAGCAGCAATACATGTGCAGCAGCACTCATGATCTCTCTATCTCTCATCATCATCACCAGCTGAGAGTATATATATTTATCCTGCTTGTGCTAGTATGATCACTTGCTAATTGATCACGCATGCAACTTCTCCTTCTTCAGCCAGCTGTTTGTGGATTAAAGATCTGGTTCTTTCTCTGGTTGATGAGATGAAGGAGAATCATGGATGGAGGTTCTAATTTTATAGAGGGGGAAGTCGTCCCATGGTACATGTTGCATGCAGTTTGTATACGGTATACCTTAATTTGGTCCACAGACTTGAATTCTAATACCCTTGTTTGTGACTCAAGACTTGGTCTGTAGTGGACCTGGCCAACACAAATACATGCAAGAATGCAACTCTTTTAGACTTCAAGATCTGGACTTGGTATTTCTGAAAGCTAGGAGTCGTTTACAACCGTTGGATCGACCGATGGAATACTGTTTTTTCTTACCTTTTAGCACGTATAATATAAGTTGGAATTTTGTTAATGGTCAATAAATTGAAAAGGCATGGTGATGGCGTGGACCGGTGTTGTTATAAAGCGCCGGGCATTGCATGACAATAAACATTTATTGCTTATTAGGAAACGGGCATTAAAGAGAAAGCTGGAAACACGTAGCTATAGTATGACTAATGTGTAGAGAGGTCAAGACAGACGTACGTATGAAGGTGTTAGTATTGAGAAATGCATGGACTTGACCTTGTTGAATTCCAAGCCAAAACAATACCCATTTTCTACCCCCCTCATCTCGTGCGAACGATTGCTTGGTTGCAAGGACTATGTAGGGGCTGTTTGAGAAGGGATATACTATTTCGGATTAAGGGATTTTGAATTTAGAAAAGTTGAGAAAATGAGCGGGGATAAGCTAAAATATTTTTTTAATAAAAAATAGGAACGTGGATATAAATCGGGATGGAGTTAAATGAGGATATGATAAGTTATATCTCCATTTTTGGGATGACCCCTTTAACCTATCTTATCTCTATTTGGATATCCCTATTATGTTTGGGTATAAAGGAGGGGATACGGGGGTTATCTACACTATCCCCAAACCAAACATGGGCATATAAGTTTCGGCTGACGTGAGCATGTGTTACCGTAAAGAAAATGGAATATTTTGAGGGTCAAAACAAGGGTCAAAATTGGGGCATGATGAACTCAATCGTTGCTGATCATAGAGGACAACTACAAAAAGTCATCGAGCAATCATATGAGATCATGGGGGGCAACATGGAGTGCAACCGTCAGAGGTTATGGGATCATGAGGAGTTGTTCTCTTGAGAGATTGTATAAATATCCGATAGAAGAAGAGAATTGGACACGAACACAACCCAATCAATGAATTCTCTTGATTTCCACTGCTTCTTCTACCTAAGAGTAGCATAACCAGTAATTCGTCTACCTAAGAGTAGCATAACCAGTACTTATTCTACCTAGGAGTCCAATAGCCTTACTTTATATAGGAGTAGGAGTAGTCATTAATATGTCTAGTAGTAGCAGTAGTCTTCAATCTTTCATAGGAGTAGTCACAACCATAACATAGTCTTAGATTTAGAACTTTCAATCTGCGCTATGGTTGGCACACCTCACATGCCTAGCAACCACGCGCCCATCCCGGGTGCAACTATTTTTGTTCTCTTTTTTCAGGTACAAGTTTTGGCGACCACAATGGGAGACCAAAAATGACACTTAGGTTCACAATCGTCGATCCACATGATCGATATGACCCAAACAATCACAAGCACGACCAAAACCCACAAGGTTCGTCCTTGACATATGATAAGTATGGCGATGACTCTTGTCAAACTTAGAATCAAGAAACCACCGCCGACTTATGGAAGGCTATAGATAGAATAGGGGATTTGCTCAATTTCCTCAAGGAGCAGTTAAACGGAGTGGTGGACACTCTCACGGCAACCATGGTAGCCAAATTTCAAGCAGCCCATTCAGACGCCCAAGAGTTGTTATCTCAGGGAATACAAGAGGCCATAACTACGCAGAAACACCCCTCTAACGAAACCTCTCAAACAGTGACCGTGACCCAAATGGTGTCGCTCTTCCCGGAGGAGCCGCAACAGTCGACGGAGGAGATAGTGGTTGAGCCCCTCCTAGAAGAACGCAACAACGACAAGAGGTTGATATCTGAGCTTGGACAGGTCATCATGGAAGCAGATCCAAAACTTGTGATGTAAGATTGGCTTGAGCTCGGGGGGCAGGAGAAAAAGGGTGAATACATCGACGGTGTGGATAATGGTGGCATCGATGAAGTCGGAGACGGCAGCGCCATCGAGGACGTCGATGACAACGGGGGGGCATCAACAACTTCAACGACAACGGTGTCATCGACGATGACGATGACGGTATCGACAACACTAACAACTACGTTGACTCTGAGTACACCTGCATCGACCTGATAACAAACCAGATGGTCACGGTGAAGTTTCCGTTTGACCCAGGGGGCAAACTTTGGTCATCGTATCAATCCGATCATGCCCAGATCCATCAATCTAGACTTGACCAAATCACAGCCACATTGAGCCCGTTTGGACCAGATTAGATCAGATCTGAGCCGAATTCGAGTCAGGATCCATCAGCTTTAGAAACTTCCAACAACCTCCTCTTTCCCCTACTCCATCTCTTCCATTGTCGATGAAGCCCTCAAAGACCGCCGCCGCCGTTGACCTCCCCTCACCACCAAACCACCTCTAATCACCACCAAAATCATCCCCGACTTTATCCCCATCCTCCATTAACCTCGATCGGCCTCAAAACCACCTCGATCGGGCTCCTCCTCCAACTCCGGCGCCGCCCAGGTTCTAAAAAATGCTCTAGGAGGCCGCCTAGGTGTTGGGCGCTACCTAGCTGTCCCGATTAAGGCATAGTCGATCGAGCTAAGCGTTCAGCTGAAAATCGGCCACCTAGGCGGCTGGGCTGGTAGGGGGGCTGGGTGGTTGGGTGGTTTGCTCTCTGGTTACAGAGGGAGTACAAGAGGGATATGGAGAAGAAGATGTTGAGTCACTGGGAGGCTGGGCGGTTTGATGGTGGTGATGAAGATGTTGAGTCGAATCTTATTAGTGAAATGGTTGGAGAGGGATCGACAGTGCATAGTGGCTTAGAGTCTAGGAGAAGTTCTAGACTTCAAGATATTAGAGAACTTGAGGAGGATTTTGTATCGGATGAAGAGGAAGAAGAAGATGAGATGGATTTTGAGTTTGAGTCCGATACGGAGGGAGTACTAGAGGGATATGGAGAAGAAGAATTTGAGACATATGCTTGAAAGTTACTAGAATCAAAACTTTGAAAGGAATAGTGTTGCTATTTAAGCTTTATATCTTTATTTATATAATTATATGTAATAAAAATTAAATTAAAATTAAAAAAATAAAACCGCCTAGTCCCTCCGCCTAGGCGTCCCACTAATACTCTGGGCGCTAGTCCCCGAGCTTCCGCCCGACTAGTGCCTAGCGTTTTTAAGAACCATGGGTGCCGCCAACCTAGATGCCGCCACCTCCATAGCCTGATGGAAGATTTGACCCGGTGGATTGCTTCCCGATGCCTCCACAAACTCTCATGCACCAGTCCCGCGCTATGAAGTGCCCTCCTCGTTGGCAATCAAGCTCCGGCGAATCTCAACCACCGGATTTACAATTTCTTCTCCACAAGCCAAATCAGTCTTTTAATATATTACATACGGGTATTTTTGTCATCTAAATTAATAGCTAACTAAAACAGTTAACAGATGGGGGTTTTTAGTTAAAAAACATGCAAATGGTTTTTTTAGCAATAAATTTCATTAAAATGGGGCTTTTACCAATTTTTTATATTTTAATATAGCTCAGCAATGAAGGAAACTTATACTATGATGGGCTAGTAATGTTCAAAGTTGGAGGCAATCAATGCCTACCATTTTGGATCGTTAAAGCCCATGTGGGGGGTTTTTTGCCAAAATGGACATCCGATGTCCACATTTGGCAGAATGAAACCCCTCTCATTGTTTTTTTGCAACAGATGACCCCAAACCATGTTAATCCCTATTTTACCCCTTCCATGCAATGGCCTCCCATCCCATGGCCATCCTATTTTTCATCTGCTGTAACTCATCTCTTCCCGCCATCTTCTCTTTTCCCTCTCCATTGCCTCCACTTCTCTTCTCCCTTTCCAGTATTCTCCCTTATTCTTTCATCTCTCCTCCCTTTCCACTGCCTCATCTTCTCTTCTCTCTTTCCATTATTCTCCCTTATTCTTTCATCTCTCCTTCCTTTCCACTGCCTCCTCTTCTCTACCTTCGGCTGTCTCAGTTTTCTTCGCCAAAATAGTCCATCGGAGAAAGCTTTCCACACATGCAAGGAAATGAGAAGCATTCCGTTGCATTGCCACTTCAACGGACATGTTATAAAATCATGAACGCAATCCATATTATTTGGGGATACTTTCACAATCGACGAGTTCTCGTCAGATCTTACTCTTGCTCAACTGAAGACTCACTTCTACGTTCTCAGCAATAATCTCCTATTGGCGTTGACTTGTTCTTAACATACGAGATACCCAACGATCTATATAGACCATATAGTCATCTAGACATTGATCTGAACACCGCTGTTAGAGCCAGCAACTATTCCCCACATACTGGGTGGCATTGATCTGAACACTCCTCTCAAACCATGTCCCAGTGGAGACGAAGAATTAGCTCAACTGGTGGAAGAGATGACGATTAATGGACTCCCACCGGAGGCCGAGGGTAAGTTATAGAAGCGCGGGTATAATTATAAGATGCGTGTGTATAAAATTTTACATACGTGTACAAAATTTATAAACGTGTGCGTGGTTTACATGCTTTCGCGTGTATTATTAGCTCACACACGTGTTCATGCACGCGTATAAAGTTCATACTGTGGTTAGCATATAACTTAAGGTTGACGCATATAACTATATACTCGTATGTTTGTACGCACATTATATTATATGTGTACAAAACATACGGGTAGAATGAACTGAAGACTCGTATACTTCAGACGTGTTTCAGCTTATACACATGTTCTTCTTATTTATACACGTACTACATAAGCGCGCGTCAATAATAATTTAACGCGTTTCCTATGTAAACAGGTACGCGACACGTATGAGAACTCATTCAATATATTACGGACTTATATATTACGGACTTAAGGCAAAAGCTCCGATCTCCTGGTCACTCTGGTCAACAGTCCCGCAGTCTTGGAGATGCCTCTACTGAATCTTGAACACCGTCTTCAACCTCTGCTGTCGCACATCTGTGTCGAGCCGGGCTGAATCAATTGATCTGCCTGCCGCTGAGACTGCCCGACCATCGAAACCTGCCTCTGAAGGCCAAGACCTCGCGCTGGGAGCCAAATAACGCCGATACACCCTCGGCAGCTAAGATGCAAACGCCAAATATCGTTGGTGCTCCTCAACGCGCCAGTAAATAGGATGCTGTCGATGAATGCTACTGCAACTGATTCAGGGTACGGCCTGAAGATCCTCTACATCAGATCTGTGAAAGTTGCTGGTGCGTTCGTCAGACTAAAATGCATCACTGTGAACTTGCACATTCCATACCTCGTACGGAAGGCTGCCTCCGGGATGTCGCAATCCCGAATCCTCAGCTGGTGTAGTCGATGCGAAGGTCAAACTCTGAAGGGGTCGACGAGTCTCTCAACTGCTAACACATCACAGTTACTCTGCAGCGGGCGCATACTTTGTGCTGCAACACTGACTAGTTTCCTGACGCCCATGCATGCATGGGGGGAACCATCCACAATGAGAACCGGAACACACTCTGAGGTAACACACCTGGGCGAATGAAATCCTGAGCTACCGACTCAGCCGACTGAGTCCTCGACTCTCCAAATGCTGCTGCCATCCACATGCAAACTCGCAACGCTCACAACCGCCCAAAGGAATCTCGACCTCGAACTCGGTGTCCCGCGAAGGCGACAACCAGAAAGCTCCTCAAGAAGGACAGCTGCACAAACAATAACAACAATAACACAAGGGGAAAGCTGCTCTCCAGAGCACCCTCGAAAACAATGGGGAAGGAGTTCACTACAAGCCGGTGAACAAACCCCAGCTCTCGGCAAGCAGAAGGATCACCGAACCGCGATCTTCAACGAGAGTGAAACATCGCCGTTAGGTGTGCTCACGACACCTTCCCACGGCCAAAGAAGCACAACCCGGTGCGCGACCAACCAACGCAACCGAGGAAGCCGTCGAACCCCAACGTGCACCACACGTGGGCGACGGACACCTAGAGGTTCCCAACCTCTAGGAAACGCCCCCACAAGAGCAACCAACCCAAGCCCTTGTCCCAATCGGTGGCTACTCTCAAGCCACACTCGACTCAGGTCCCAAGCCGGCACGGCTACACGGGGACGAGTCGCAAGGGTGAAAACCCAGAGCCACAAAGGAAAACGCAAGCTGCGAGAAGCTCCGAAAGCTGAAGGTGGCGGCTCTGAAACTGGCTGCTGCTGAAGCTACCAACTCCTGCGTCTGCCCCAGGTACCTGCCCCAACTGAGGCACTAGTCCACCGCTCTGGCCCACATCGTGTGTCACGCCTGACTGCTCTGCGGTAAGCGCCCAGCGCCCCTCGCAACCAACACCGTCGGCGAAAAGACCCACAACGGCTAGCACTCGAGCACCCGGTGGACTACCTCTCAGTATGACGGTCCAGGCTACCTCTCAAAGAACCGGCACAACACTGCTGCTGCCACGACTGTCGCTGATGCTGAAACCTCTGCCTCTGCCAACGGCTACCCTGCCGTTCCCCAGAAGCAGGAACGACAACCCCGAAACTCACCACGACCACCGGCCAACTGCCCGGTGTCAACCCTCAAGTCATCTGTCTCAGTATCCATAGTACAGTCCAGGGCGTCCCCCACTGTCGCTCCAGCATACCGAGCCAGGTGATCCAACCAACCCGCGTGCTACCACGCGGTGCGAGTACCAAGAACAGAGGAAGGTACTCCCAACTATACCACCCTCCAAGGGTAGGTGCCAAAGAACAGTACGCGAACTGTTCTCAACACACAACCAACAGTGTCCCTAGTGGCCCCGACAAGCGCCACTACGAATCGCTTCCTGGGAAGGCAAGAAAACAACAGCTTCCCAAGCAAGCGATACTCCAGGATGTCCAAAACATCTGGGATCCGGGACACCTCCTTCAATCAGTCCTCTACTGTCGAAGGATCTCCAACATTGCCCCTGGACCACAACGGGTCCACCTCTAAGGATTCCAAGAGTATAAAGGCGACACGTCCTATTCCCTACTCGCTCATCTCCATCACGGGGGGAGACACTGTCAGGCGAGTGAACGGACGACACCGGTGCGCATGCACATCTCCCCCTGAGACGTCATGATGCAAGCGGGAAGCAACAAAACATAACAGCAACCAGATAGATAATCATGTCACACGCAATCGCAAACAGACATGCAAGGATGTTCTAGACCTAGAACTATCCCATTCCACACTCAATCTCAACAGTATCCTGATCCTAACCCTGGGATCTACAACCTATGCTCTGATACCAAGCTGTCGCGCCCCGACCCGCGAAAGCCCAATCGGGCCGGGCGACGCGAACCGGAACCTAAATAAATGCGGAAATAAAGGCGAGGGGTCCCCCATCCCAACTTACTGATTTCATTAAACAGTTCATAAGCACCCCTGAATAATACAATAATTTCAAACCTCAAAAGATATAATGTAATATTCAAAAGCCTCAAAGGGGTTACAACAGTTTATACATCATACTCCCATAGGAGACTAACTATAACAAAAGTGTAGAAAGGGATCACCGGTCCTCAAACCCCGCCAGACGCCGCCGCGCCACCAACACCTGCCCGGTAGGGGCTACTGAAGAAGAGCTGGCGCCTGCACCTGCAAAACGCAGCCCGGGTAGGAGTGAGCATAAAGCTCAGTAGGGTTCTACACTACGTCACACAGAAGGAAGGGGAACGCAAGAGTGTCGCCCTCAAGTAAGACCTGGGTGTATACGGGGGTCCCATAACCCCACCGCGTGTCCCTGAGGCCCACGAACATGGTCGTACTCAGTAGCAGGAAACAACACTGTTGGCCCACAAGCAGGGAACGACACTGCAGGCGGGAAATGGCACCGCTAAGTAGTCAACCTCTCTACTCAAGGGTAAACACAGTGGAACACGGGTTACACCTCAGCATCCGACTTAAGGTCGACACGACCTCTATAATCATCAAGCAACATGTGTACCAGTCATCTAAGCCTATCATCAAGTTTGACTGGACACCACAATTCGAACCGAGTCCTAACTACCCAACCCCGGTCCTAGGGCTAAATCCGAGATTCCAGCCTCGGGACGGCGATCCACAAATCACCCACGCCCTAACCTTATGCAACTAATGCACAACAGAGAATGCATGCTAGGAACATACACAAGCAAGAGAAATAGGCATGCGACAGTATGACAAGGCAGCATACAAGTCCAACAGGATCGCTGTAGCGTTACTACCAACTGCTGCCAGCCGATCCGCACGGGTCCCGGCATTACGACGGTACCACGATCGTGAACCGCGGACTCCTGTAACGGGAAGCAACCCCGAAAACTTTGATGAACAGTAAAAAATATATTATTATAATCCGAGCTTATAATATTTTATTCAAAACCCCAAAATGTTCTCTACAAGCTGCTAGTTGACCTCGTCGATCCGACGTCCAAACGACGTCGGATTCAAGATCTAACTTAGAAACCAATAGATCTATATGCATGGATCAACATACCCAGAATCCAGGATCATCCAACAGTTGGATTAACGGGAAAACATTACTCAAAACGGCTAATCAAAACTCCATAAAATTCCATCAGCCAGTCTTGGGATCGATCCGGGGCATTGGGATCGATCCCAAGCTCATACCGGTTTCAGATCAGCCTCGTCGCATGCCACGAGAAAAATCACCAAAATTCGTAGGAAAATCATAAAAATACAAACTAAGCTGGAATGGAAAGCTAACGAAGATATCTACAACTCTTATGTTTGTCAAAAGCCAAGATCATACACATACAAGCCGAAAAACTCGCCGCAAGCCGGCTGTTCTTCAAGAATAGCAGAAAATCAAAAAATCCGAGATTAAACATGCATAAATCCTATTCAAATCTCAACCAAAGATCATGAAACTTATACCAGTAATTCTAATAGATAAGATGCATCCAACAGCACAATTTCATCAAGATCTAACGGCTAGATCTAACGAAACCCATTAATTAACTCATGTAGGTAGAACACCTACCAGACATCGCTATACCTCGGCTGATTCCCCGCTAATCGGTCACCAACAAGGTTCCAAACCACTTCAGAGATCTTCCTCTCGCCGCCACGGATCCAACGAGCTTTAGAATGCCCAAAACGGTGGCCGGAGGAGGGAGAACGGAGGAGATGAAGGTGGGTTGCTGGAAGAAAAACAGAGCAAACCAGAACCGGGAAGAAGAGAGAAAGAAGGGAGAAGAAGAGAAGGAAGAAGAGGATGAGAAGAGAAGAGAAGGTAGGGGAAGGCCGGGGAAGGTCGGGGAAGGTGAAAGAGAAGAGACCTCTCCTCTGACAACGGAGAGCAACGACCACGACGGCCGTCCTCGCAAACCCAACTGCCCTGACTTGCTGGAATAGGAGGATCGATCTCTTTCTCAAAGTGGATCGATCTTCTTAGCAAGAAAGATCGATCTGCTTCTCAAAGGAGATCGATCCCCTTTGCCAAGAAGGCAAAACTTGGGCTAAAACGCAAGCCCAAGCTCGGATCTTCCGATACTGGGTCCACCTAATCATTCTAATCAAACACTAACATAAACAAGGTCAGTGTGTGCATTTGCGGGTGTGAAACAAACCGACAATGCGCAATTTACCAAATTGCCCTTGTGGTCCACACAGTGTGGATGCTTGGCGAAGCGGCTTGGCGTGGGTGGCGTCAATGATTTCGAGGGAGAGCTCACCAGCAAGGGCCCGGAGATTGGTAATGGTGGGGATGACGGGGAGAACTTAGTGACAATAATATGAGAATGAGCGAGAAAGTTGGTTGAGGTTGTTTGGGCTTGGAGCTTGGCGGCATCGAGAGGAAAAGGAAGGAGATGAGAGAGTGGGTTGGTGGCGATCGGTGGTTAAGGGCCGACGGATGGAGATGGAGAGGTTGATGGCTTGATGGTTTTGGCCAGCGAATGAAAATAGATCGATAGTTTTGGCTTGCATCAAACCAGTGGACATGTTAACCCATTCATATAAATAATCTAAACAAATCAGCACTCATCTAGTTGCCAACTCAGCTAGCCCAGAATAACAAACTAACACTGGCCAACTTGGCATGTATTAGAATAATAAATAGGCAGGAAATGTCCAAACTACGCTGTCCATCAATACCTACCTACCATCCGGTATCCGCAATTGGCACATCCAAATCGGGTAAGGCTTTGATTCACACCTCCAACACATATAAAAATACTCGCCAACTTGATTTGATTGACCCCCCCCCCCCCCCCCCCCCCCCATGTCATAAACAAAACATAAACTTGGCCCAAAAAACCCAACAAAAAAGGAATAAGAGGAGAAAACGGAATTTTAGGGGATGAATTTGAATCCATAAAATGGAGAACAACTCAAGCATCAACGGGTTAGATTCCTAAAAATTTTACAGCAACAAATAGTGAAGTAAAAGTTGGGAACCCAAACCTCTAGTCGAGCCAGAAGACCGAATTAAGCTCAAAGTATCAACGGGTTAGAGTCCACTCATAGGAAGAGTCTGGTCATGTGAGTTTGGTTGGGCCAGTCTACTAGGAGGCGGGCATGAGCCCAAGTTAGCGTGTGAGCCAGGTTGCACATGAGCTGGCACTGGGTGGCGAGCATACCTGCACGCGTGAAGGCGGGGCGTGGGTGGACATACACAATAGGGGTGTAAACGAGCCGAACATGAACAAGTTGGAGCTAACTTGAGTTCATATCGAAATACTTAAAAGGCACGCTTGAGTTTGATTTGACCCGAGAACTCATGGCTCTTGTATGGCACAATGTGAATCGAGCCATCATGAGTCCGGCTGGTTGAGTTTGATAAAGACTTGAGCCGAGTAAGTTCGGCATTTGACGTTTATTATTTTCGGCTCATATCTACCTTGATATATATATTCATAATAGCGTCGCCCATGTCGCTTGGCATGTTTCCATTCATCCAAGTTTATTCGGTTATAATTTTAATTATGCCCATATTTTTCCAATCTCCGTCCTTGGATCTCGATTAAACAAATGTCCTTCACCGGATTAAGGTTTATTCTCCCTCCGTCAGTTCGGTTGCACTCCTTGTATATTTCAATTGAAATCCAACATAGGGATGGATGGGACAATGTGTCACGGGTTCAACCCGTTCCATCCCTTCCGTCCATTCTTGCGCACCCAAATCTGTATCTCACCCTATATCTAATCCTGATATGCTTGTCACTACCTTCCAAGAGTGGTATCCATTAGCTCAAAAAAACCCAAGTACATGTGCTTCAATTCGGTCAAACATAATAAGCTCAAATTCATGTTCTTCAATAACTCCAAGCAGTACGTTGGTACCTCCTCCTATAGATGCACCACTAAGCAAAAGAATTACTATTGCTGATTTGTTGTCACATGCGCCAAATGCTTCAACAAACGTAGATTTCATGTCTTCTTTTACTGCTATAGAAGAGCCACAAGATTATGCAAATATACATCCACAAGAAGAGCCAATAGACTCTCATTCAGATGAAAGTATCGCAGCTTGTGCATCAAAAAATTTAGCTTCACAAACAGAGCCAACAGATTCTCATTCACATGAGAATAACACCGCTCATGCATCAACAAATTTAGCTCCTACACAAGGAAATTCTAAAGGTGCTACGGCAGCAATTTCTCACTCTATACAAACTCGAGCTAGGTCTGGTATTCACAAGCCTAAACCACGATATGCTTTGGTACACGAATATGGTTCTCTGCCCAAAGAACCAAATAATATTAGAGCAGCTCTTAAACATCCAGGATGGACAACAGCTATGGAGGAGGACCTTGAAGCCTTATCAAAAAATCAAACCTCGACTCTTGTACCTCGCACCAAGTCTATGAATGTTGTTGGTTCTAAATGGGTGTATAAGCAGAAAATAAATCCTGATGGCTCCTTACAACGGTTAAAAGCTCGCTTAGTTGCAAAGGGATATAATCAAGTGAGTGGAATCGACTTTTCAGAAACCTTTTCTCCTGTCGTGAGGTCTGGCACAATCACTGTCGCGCTCCGACCCACGAAGGCCCAACCAGGCCAGGCGACGCGAACCGGAACCCAACTAATTGCAGAATAATTTTGGCGAGGGTTCTCTTTAGCTTACTGGTTTCCCTAAACAATTCAAAAGCACCCTTATTTAACAATAATTTCAAATCTCAAAAGATATAATAAGATAAATTTAAATCCTCAAAAGGGTTTACATTAATATACATCACACTCCCGTAGGAGGCTAACTATAACAAAAGGTAGACGACGATCACCGCTCCTCAAACACCGCCAGACGCCGCCGCGCCACCAAACACCTGCCCGGTAGGGGCCACTGAAGAAAAACTAACGCCTGCACCTGCAAAACACAACCCGGGTAGGAGTGAGCACTAAGCTTAGTAGGGTTCTACACTATGACACACAAAAAGGAGGGAACTCAATAGTGTCACCCCCAAGCTAGGCCTAGGTGTGCTACGGGGTCTCATAACCCCACCAGTGTCTCTAGGTATCCAACCATGGTCACCCTAACGAACTGGGCCCATCCCGGAAACACCTAGTACAGCAATACGAAGACACTACTGGGCAGAACAAGTATCTACCGGGCAGGCACACCCTCTGCCCAAGGATGAAACGACGACACTGGCTGCACCCTCAGCACATGGCTCGAGGCCGACACGACCTCTAAAATCATCGATCAGTATGTATTCAAGTCATCTAAGCCTATCATCGATATCGATTGAATACTACCATCCAACCTAGACCACACTACCTGCCACAGTCCTAGAGCTAAATCCGAGCTACCCGAAAGCCTCGGATCGGCGATCAACCCATCGCCCATGCCCTATCCTTATGCATCTAATGCACAAACAGAATACATGCTATGATCATACGTAGGTAAGGAGTAAGCATGCAACAGTATGATAAAATAACACACAAGTCAAGCTGGATCGCTGCAGCGATACTACCGACCGCTGCCAGCCAATCCGCAGCGGGTCCCGGTATTATGAAGGTACCGTGACCATCAACCGTGGACCCCTGCAGCGGGAAACAACCCCGAAAACTCAGATGAACATATAATATTATTTAAATCATCAAGATCCTCTAATTAGAGGCTAAGCGACCTGGTCGATCCGACATCCAAATGACGTCGGATTCAATATCCAACTTAGGAAAACGCAGGAAAACATACTGGAATCAACATATCCAAAACCGGGAAATATCCGACAGCTCGATTACACGGAAAACACTAATAAAAACCATTAATCTCACTAATTACCTCTAATTGTTGCAACGCAGCCCATCCGTAGGAAAATCATAACAATTCATAGGAAAATCATAACAATTCATAGGAAAATCGGAAAATTATGAAACCAGTTGGGTCGGAGAGTAGACTCAACGATCTACAACTCTCATGGTCATCATAAATCAAGATCATGATGTACAGACCGAAAAACACACCGTAAATTGGCTGTTCTTCAAGAGCAGAGAAACCGGAAAAATCCGAGTTTAAACAAGCTAGAAACCTACTAAAATCTCAATCAAATATCATGAAACTTAAAACAAAAATTAAGCTAAGCAAGAGGCACACAACAGCCCTAAGAACACCTAGATCTACCGGCTAGATTAAGAGAAAACCCCTAAACAAACTCAAGTAGGTAGAAACCTACCGGAAACGCAAACCTCGGCTAAATCTCCGTTGTACGAGCACCAAACCAGCTTCAAACCAAGCCAAAGATCTTCCTTTCGCTGCCACGAATCCAACGAGCCCTCAAGCACTCAAAAAGATGGCCGGAGGAGGGAGAACGGAGGTGAAGAAGGAGAAGGGAAGCAAACCGGAAAAACAGGGGATGTCTTGGGCTACTTATAGACTCGATCAGTCCAGGGACCGATCGGTCGGACTGGGCCGGGTTAAGTCGGTTTGCGTCCTTATCCAGACACGTCGGCCGCGCCGACTACCGACATAGGTTCGATCGGTCGCTACGGATCGCACACAGGTCCGATCGGTCGCTCTTGGGAGTGACCGGTCGCAAACGGGCCGCCAGCTGCCCAAAAAATAGGCTTCTGCGGGCCCAAGCTTGGATCTTTCGATCCCAAGCCCGCCTAGGGTTCTAGCAAATAAATAAATTAAACATAGGGGCTGTGTGTGCACCACACGGGTGTGAAACAAATCGACAAGAAGAAATTTACCAAATTGCTCTTGCGGTCCACAACGAGCCACGGGCCCGACCCAAGCGGTCGGCCCAAGAGTAGAGGGATAGGTCCTCACATTCTCATTGTTCAGCAGCTTGCCACCAGATTCACCCACCTGGCTCGCTACGCTGGACCAGTGGTAGCTGATCCTACCGCTAGAGCCCATCAACTTGAGAGGGGACTCTAAGCTGAGATCCGGAGGCTGATCGCCGTTCAGCAGGCAGCCACGTACTCGGCGGTGTTGGGTGCTGCACTGCCAGTGGAGGCTCATTGCCTGAGGCTGATCCAGCCAGCACCAGCGGCAGGTGAGGGGCCAGAGCAGAGGAGGTCCGTATAGGAAGGCCCAGTACCAGCAGCGTTATCGACCTTACCCTCAGCAGCAGCAGCCCAGCCAGGAAGGCCAGCTTACTGTCACAGCTGCGCCTCATGGGCAAGGCCAGGGCCAGTAGCTTGGGCCTATCGTGTGTTACGAGTGCCATCAGCCAGGGCACATGCGTCGGTTCTGTCCAACGTTGGGAGCGCATGTCGCTCAAGGCCGAGGTTGGCTGGGACCAGCAGCCGGGCGAGGCAGAGGTCGAGGTGGTCCTAGAGGAGGAGTCTATGCACTTCCAGATCGTGAGTACCCTGATAGAGTCCATCCACCCTTCCAGCCTTAGTACCAGCCACCTTATCTCCAGGCGGTACCACCATCCCCATAGACCCCAGTCGACCCCTCGGTTCTCAGAGGTACCTTCCAGCTATTCAGTTCATTCATAGATGTACTGATAGATTCTAGAGTGGCACATTCTTTTATAGCTAGTCAGTGCGTGGCATCGCTAGGGCTAGAGACAGAACCGCTTGGGGTCGCACGTCACATAAACACACCGGTCGGTGGAGGAGCTCGTGTTGAGCAAATTTGCCGGTTTTGCGAGTTGGAGGTTGAGGGCCTCCGTGTTCTTCTAGACCTTCGTGTGCTAGATATGGTCGGGTTTGACATGATACTCGGTATGGACTGGTGGACGTCGTATCAAGTCCTCATCGATTGTGGTAGTCGTAGGGTGACTGCTTGGACACCCGATGACGTTCAGTTTGTTTTGTTGGGGGATCCTGATAGTTTCATAGCGAGGCGTCGGCTACAACATGTATTGCGACGCCAGTGGAGAGGGTCTATGATGTGTGTTGATGTAGGAGGGCCATGTGGTGGTCTACGGTTATAGATAGCTGAAGACCCATGAGAGGACCTACCCTGTCCATGATTTAGAGCTGGCAGCAGTTGTCTTTGCTCTGAAGACATGTCGGCACTACCTCTAAGGCGAGCAGTTCTGGATATACTAAGATCACAAGAGCTTGAGGCACGTTTTCACCCGGCATGATCTCAACCTCAGGCAACGCTGGTGGATGGAGCTACTAGAGGACTACGGCTTCTAGTTGTATTACCACCTGGTAAGGAAAATGTTGTAGTGGACGCTCTGACTAGACAGGCTAAAAACAGTAGAGTGACCTTGGTAGCGTTGTCAGCTCGACAGTGGCAGATGATAGAGACAGTTAGTCAGTTCAGGCTCAACTTCGATGACCAGGCATCAGATAGTTTCCTCTTTGCTATTCGTAGCATCCTAGTTCTTATGGTGAGGGTGTTAGAGGCACATAGTAGACATCCAGAGCTCATGGAGATCCATGCTATAGTCGGCATCGAGCACGTAATTGAGGGCTGGACAGTTTCAGCAGACGGTGGTCTACACCAGCGGCAGTATTGTAGTTCCAACGGACCCAGTGCTGAGAGAGGACACCCTCCGTGAGTTCCATCACTCCAGCTTCGCAGTTCATCCCGAAAGCACCAAGATGTACCACCATCTACGCCGATATTTCTGGTGGTGCGGGATGAAGAGGTATGTTGCTGAGTTCGTTTCCATATGCCTCACCTGTCAGAAGGTGAAGGTAGAGCCCTGACACACTTCGGGCCTACTACAGCCACTTCTAGTGCCAGAGTGCAAGTGGGAGCATGTCACACCCCGGCCTAGAAAACCCATCCGGTTCGGGGCATGAAAGGAACCTACACTATTTTCATCCGATACGACGCGACAGTACACAAAGCGAAATTAATTTGAACTTAAAGACTTCCAAAGGCATAAAGGTAAAACTAAATATTAGATTGCGGAATAAAACTCAATTAAAAGAGGGAACAAGATTTCATATATTAAACGTTAAGTACATCATCCTCAAAGGTAACTATAAACAAAAAGATGTTAAAATGTACATCTGTCCCTCTAAGACCTCAAACGCCTCCAAAAGTCGACGCACCGCTAAGATCTGATCCAACTGAAACCACTGAGGAAGAGCCGACGCCTGCACCAGCAAACGCAGCCCGGGTAGGAGTGAGCAACAAAGCTCAGTAGGGTTCTACTCTACTTTATGTCGCACAGGAAAAAGAGGAAACCACAAAGTCCCAGGTTCTGTCTCATCTCTAAGGGAAACTCACGTTACGTCCACCGCCTACCCCATGGCACGCGCTCCGTGACCTGAACTGTCAACAGCCGTCCCTCCCAACAACCAAGCGCTCTGCGCTGAACAACAAAGGGGTAGGACCCAGGGCAGCACATAACTTCCCTTAACACATATACAGAGCATGAGACGAGAACTCTGGGCGACCTCTACACCTCAAACAACAGATAGTAGCCAACTAGACCATCCTCAAGAATACAGAGATTTAGCATAGTAATCATGCTCTAGTCCTTGCTACCCAGCCATGGTCCTAGAGCTAGATCCGAGCTACCCAAGACCCTCAGATCGGTGAAGACCCTATTCACCCACGCCCTAACCTTATGGTCTAATGCAAACAAGATGCATGTAATGCTCAAGCACAGATAAAGAGATATAGGCATACAACAATATGGCATCAAATTTTAGAGTTAAATCCGAGCTACCCAAGAGCCTCGGATCGGCGAAGACCCTATTCACCCACGCCCTAACCTTATGGTCTAATGCAAACAAGATGCATGCAATGCTCAGGCACAGATAAAGAGATATAGGCATGCAACAATATGGCATCAATTATACAAGGCTAGGCATAGCCTATAGCTAGCCAAAGGGGTGAGCATATTAAGGGTATCAAATACAAATAAGCTATACTAACAATACAACGATTAGAGCAAAGCGATAATGAAAACACAGATATACAATAGTTTTCAGTGCTCTCCGGCACCTGACAGACTAAGGTTCCATAGTTACCCCGTAGGTAACTGGCCAACAGCTAAGCAACAACAACAATCGAGCCAATTTCGGCATTACAACAGTGTCCACAGCCGTCAACCGAAATTTGCTACAAGGGGATACAACCCGGCCAAACCACACAACAAGATATATAATCTACCAGTAGAATGGGTTATGCCCCCGGCACACGCCGGCAATCAGCGGGGCTATTAATTAAAGCAGTAAAACAATTTTAAGCATGCAGGGCACACCTTCGGCCCATTTATACTAAACATTTCCGGGGGTCGTCACTCCCCCGGTTACCCATAAACCGATAAAACAATCGATAAAACGATTTGAAATACAACTTATGGCGTAATCCAAAGATAAATCCGTCAAAATCCTGATAAAAATATTATAATAATCCTTATCTATCATCGGGAAAGCCATATGAGAAATTCGGATAGAAAAGAAACCGAAAACACCAAATTCAAATCAATTATAACAAATCAACATATAAAAGATTGATCACCTTACCCAAGATGATCGATCATTCATATGGGTGCTCACTGTCAAGGAGAAATGATTGATGTTTACTCCCAAGGAAGATCGATCTTCCTTAAGAGTGTTCCCTGCCTTGAAGGAAAATGATCGATCATGATACCCATGATCGATCCCCTCCAAGTGCTCCCTCTGTCAAGGAGAAATCATTGATCTTTCCTCACAAGGAAGATTGTTCATCCTTCAGACGAGACAGAACACTTCAACAAAAGTGATCGATCATTTTTCCCAAATGATTGATCCTTCATAAGTCGACAGAAAAGGTGAATAGTTGCTGAAATCCAATTTCTTGAATTTTACCTATCAAAACGTATCGAAATCAAACCAAATTTGGCTGAAGTGTGCAATTGAATGTGGGGAATCTAATGACACTAAGAAATCCAACTTTGAATTATCAAATTCTCGGGATTAAATCAAATTTCCCGAAAGCCGACGAAACCGACGAAAAACTGAATTTGTTGGATTTGATCTATCAAACGGCGATGGAATCCATTCAAACATTGCAGAAAGGTTGGCTTGATGGTGGGGAATTCATTCATGCATTAAAAACTAAACTCAGATAGTGAAATATCAGATCTGAGTCCAACCCCGTCAAAAAACCGACAAAAATACGAAATTCGACCGAAAGAATACAGAAACGATTCGATAGAAAGCTTCTAAGCACAACAATGAACTAGAATACAGAAAAAGAAAAGCATTCCAACAAACACAATAGGCACAAATCAATTAAAAGCGATCCTAGGGTTACCAATTCACCAGAATTGGGTGGAAACACATACTTGTAGAGACGTGCAAGCGATCTATGAATCCCTCGCCTCCGATCCACGCAGATCCGCGCCGAAAAGTCGCAGCCCAAGCTCCTGCCGGCTGCCAACGAGGGAGAGAGGAAGAGAGAAAGAGAAAGGAAAGAGAAGAGAGAGAAAAGAGAGGGGGTATTTATAGAAAGCTGGAATCGATCATGGTCGTCCATTTTGATCTTTCCCGATCGAGCTCCGATCTTCCGATCGGAAGCGCCCTTAAGGTTCTAATCAATCACATATATCAATCCAAGGTCATGTGTGTACTACGCGGGTGTGAAACCGACCGCCAAAGTGCAAATTTACCAAATTGCCCTTGGGGTCCAAAAACAGCGATGCGATCAACCGATCGCATCCCAAGGCCAACCGAGCCAAACACAAAATCAGACCCTTGACCTAACGTGGTCAAACTGGGTTGGAGGTAAGGGTCCTCACAACCTATCACCCTCAAAGAAATTTCGTCCCAAAATTCGATAAGAGTAGGGTCGGAAACAACAAGGCAGAAACAAACACACATGCACAAGATAAGAAGTTTAGCAAGCTCACGACATGAGCGACCACACAAACAAAGAGCACCAACGCTCACAACAACTACAACTAGAGATACACTCCGAGGGAGGAACCACTTGGGACCAGTGCTCCCAAGTCACCCTCCCAAGTCACCCCCAGACGCCTATGCGTAACATGTCTAGCCCAAGCTCTGCTCCGTTGATGTTGCTAACACGTGATCAATCTGGACAGTGCCTCCTCAGCTCGAACATGTGGCGGTAGATTATGCAACTGACAAGTGCGGAATAAAGTCGATCTGTAAGCAAACCCTCTGTTACAGACTAAATCCCCAAAAGAGCCAAAACAGTTCGGCATCGATTCATCCTTGGCCAATCCATATGGATCTTTGCATAGAATTATCCGTAAGAATGCTCTGTCGCCAACTGCGAACACTAACAGCTATCACCTCTAATCTATATAAATCTTCTGGCAACTCTGACCTGATTTGCGCTGATCTATTTGCCTCAAAAAGTGTAATGCCGAAGCTGAGCTATCAACTGCGGGAGTAGGCACACTCTACTATGAGGATGTGCTCTCGTCTTCTGACGTCTGCATCAATAATACATGCCCTAAGCACATCACCAGGGATCTGAATGGTCCTCTCTGACCGTCTGTCCATCTGTGTCGCGAGATGTTGTGCTGAAAGTCAACAAAATGGTCATAGGCTCCTAAGAGCTGTACTAGAATCTGTCTATGATCCTGGAATCATGGCATGAAGTGATGGAAGCCGAAACATCACGTAATCTGATCACCTCTTTGACATGTGGACTGCTATGCGGCACATATACTCCTCACATATGGTATATGTGTCGATATGACCAGTCGGGCAATAATGACCCAAATCATGTGAAGTCTTCACGGCATCCTTGCTGGTGATGAAATCCGTCATACCATGATGTCCACCCTAACACTAGAAAGGGCTCCAACAAGGCTGCTGTCTGTCGATACTCCTCCTCCACCTCCTGATAAGTGAGGTGACAGGGAACGAACTCTTCATCTGACCTCTGAATCTAGTGCCACCAATGCTGATGATGGAGTCCTTGTCATGTCATCATGCCTCTGGGATGAACAACAATAAGGCAAGAGTGAGCCTCTCGCACGATGTCCTTGTGCAACTTTGGATCTGCTACTCGGCC
Organism: Narthecium ossifragum; assembly: GCA_963920575.1. NCBI lineage: Eukaryota > Viridiplantae > Streptophyta > Magnoliopsida > Dioscoreales > Nartheciaceae > Narthecium > Narthecium ossifragum. The sequence continues at coordinate 19,903,214 of OY986974.1, forward strand.
TCTAGAGTACAATCAACTGTCTGTTGATGCCATCAGGAATCTCTGTAGGCTCAGTGTCATCGTCGCTCCACGTCATCATGACTATGGTGCAGATGTTGACACCAATTTTGACTAAGGGTAGAATTCATAATATTTATGAAATTACCTTTGTCACATACGTACATGCCTTAGATATTTTACAAAGGCATGGCAACATTCGAAAACATACTTAAAATGCTCTATACATGTTTTCTCGACTTTGGAAATGACAAAGAGAATTTTGGGAACTTTGACTAAATATACATGGTTAAACTCCCTAACACATCTCGATTCGTCCTACATGATTTTGACAGCATCCTATATAAACCAAAGGACGTTTCGATAATTTTCACCCCCATGGGGTATTTTGGGTATTTTGGTCAAAATATAGACCTAAAATCCCAATAACATTCAAAATTAACCATTTATGATTTTGACACCATTCTACATACATAGAGGTGAATTTTGGTAATTATAGCCTTCAGGGGTATTTTTGGAATTCTGATAAAGAACACATAAATTCAGATATTTCAGAATTCTTTCATCGATCCTTAGATGGGTTTGACAGTATCCCACATAAACCTTCAAATCTAAGGTGATTTTCCAAATCGCCCATGATAAGGGTACTTTGGTCATCTGCAACTCTCAGGAGATGATTATGGCCACACATCAACCTTCGACATCACGTCCATCTCGGGGGTATTTTCGTCCAAAATATATATATGGACAACACATGAGCCACAACCAAAGGGGTATTTCGGACATTTAGCCCCCAAGGGTATTGTGGTAATCTTACCTCAACCCTTAGCCTTAAGGGGTATCTTGGTCAATTCACACCCTCAGGGATATAATTGTCTGAAATCTGACCATTCCGCCCTCCAAGGTATTTTTGATACATATGACCGGTAAAAGGGTATATTTGTAAAATTCCTACATATATCCCGGACCGGAGTAAATATTCACAAACGTCTTAAATTTGGACAAATATCCAAATAATTCGAATTTAAATAGACATGAGAAAGGAGAAATGTTCGAATCACGACAAATTTGAAAATTTGAACATCACTTTCGAATTTCAAAAAAACATGCCATAGCTGTTACATATCATATAAAAAAATGAGATCAGCCAAATATAGTTGGTTGCACACCCCATGCCATATATAAAATCAGCCATGGCTAGATGCATGGCCATATGTCCTTATATGAAGGATCCACATTCTTCTAAGGCAAGAGAGATCCCTTTGATCATGGATCCACGATCTCATCCCATATAAGCACATGCATTCCTCATCCCTATAAATAGAAAGGGCTGGCAAGCAAATCGAGGGAGGGAGGGAGATGTCCTCGTCAGAGGACGTTGGAGGAGCTTGTCGTCGCCTTGATCCCACCTGAGGAGGAACCGCTGTCGACGTCGCCCATTTTGCTCCAGCCCGAGGATTGCCATCCTCCATCTAGCCCCGAGGACCTCCGTCGCCGTCCTTCACCGCCGTGCACAGCTCCAAGCTCACGGCGTTAAACCCACATCCAGTGTCGTTTCTCCGGTGCTTCATCATCAACGGCCCGACTAGATCTTCACCGCCGTCCGCAGCATCAAGCACGCGGCATCGAGGCCACGTATAGCGAGGTCTTCTCCGACGATGCCCTCATCCCCCAGCACATGACGCATCCCCATCGGATCCAACCCAAGGGCGGCTGCTCGTCGCCGTCCGTGGCCATAAAGCTCGCCACAACAACCCCCATACCCGGCAAGATCTCCTCCGATGACATCGCTATCCCTTCAACACCGCCACAAGCTCATTATCCGGCGCAACTAACATCGCCATCCTCTCCGCTCGCCGCACATCCCATGAGGGTGAATTCCCCTGTTCCGGCCGGCCTCCACCCATAAACGGAGCCCCTTGGACGGTGCTTCCCCTGTTCCAGCCAACGCTTCCCCATCTCCCCGACGGTCCAGCGACGCAGGGGCATCCGCCATCGTCTTCACAAGTCCGTTCCGGCGACACAAGCTTCATCCCCTGCTGCTCGCCGCTCGGCGCACGTCCTCTGATCCAGCCGGAGGACTCGTCCCTGTCGCCGTCCTCGAGCCACCCGTGAAGCGTGAAGCATTCCTCCACCAACGTCCACTCGCGCGGCTTCCCCTGCTATCGTCTATCTTAAAGCTTGGGCAGCCTCCCCTGTTTCGGATAGATGCTTCCCCTGTCCCAGCCTGTGCTTATCTGGTCCCAGCCGGCTTCATCGAGTCCAGCTGCCATGGCGATGGAGGTCGGATACAAGCTTCCCACCAGCTTCGACACGCGAACAACACCAGCTTCGACTTTCGGACAACCCAGCCTTCGACGCTCGGACAACCCAGCCTTCGACGCTCAGACAACACTCCTTCGATGTCACCAGCTTCGACGCGTGAACAATATCAGCTTCGACACTCGGGCGACATTCCTTGACTCCACCAACTTCGACGCTCGGACGACGCCTTCCCTATTCCAGTTGCTACATCTTCACGGCAACAATTGGACCTTGGACGGTTCTTCCCAAACTCAGGCAGTCTCGAAGCTCCGACAACAAAAACTCAAACATCCCTCCAACTTCAGTGACTTCAAAATCCTGGCGATGAAGGTGGCAGTCCAAGACCTCATGTCATTTCCTTCTTATTATTATTATTATAGAAAAATGTTTATTTTACTGATAAGACTTGAAAAGTGTCGTTATCTTAACAAGTACGTCAAAATTAGAAATTTATAATCCGAATCACTAACTAACTACTTTATGGGTAGATAACAATGAGTCCGAGTCGGTCCACAGGGAAAAGAAGTGTTAAGTATAATTACCTCGTATAGTTCTAAATCAAAAGATTGATAAAGGAAATGATTTTTGGTTTTTAAACTACTCTTAACTCAGATTAAACTCAACTGAATAATAATAGGATAAATGGCCAAGAGATTTCTAATCAGTAATAAAGAACTAACTAGGTCTTCCTAGGATAAAAGCAATTCAAAAGGTGTTAATGGTTTTAACAAGTCGATAGGTGAATGGCTAGAACCCCTACCGCTCAACAAAGATTCGTAAAAAGTCTTCATTGGAACGAAGATCAAATCTGCGGATAATTGGTATGAGAATAATCAAAGTGGTTCTAGCACTTTGAGATCGCCTAATCAATAAAGATAAAGAACGAATTGTAGGTTACAATCATAGGTCTTAATGGTTCTTGCATTAAGGTAGTGGTTCTAGCACTCCTACAATCATAATCTAGGGTTTAGAATCCAATTCAAAGATCTAACATGGTTCTAGCATGAAAGCATCTTGAACAAGTCCTAATCCTAGCCTCTAACATGCAATGCTCAAAACCAGCGATCGTAATCTCAGCATAACTTTCACATCCGAACTCGAAACAAGGTGATTCAAGATTCGGTGGAAAGCTAAGACAGAGATCTACGACTTTTGTGTTTTGAGTTTTCACAAAATCCAGCTGTATACCCACGGAAAAACCGAGACAAGACAGACCAAAATTAGGGCACAAAGAACAAACAATCCATTCACCATAATAAATATTACCAATAGATATGACAATAAAAGATTATTCCATTAAAAACCATTAAAAGAATACATGCTCAGATCCATGAAAGTCCCTAGAAAGATTCTCTAATACATCATAGAAATTCCTAGGCTAGAGATTAGTTACTCATCTTAGGAAGGAGATCCGTCGATGAAGGTTGTCGCCGCGCTCTACCCATGGATCTACCACCAAAGATCTAACCTAATTTGTGAAAAAGAAACTAAGAGAAGCCCTAAGAGATGACGAAAATTCGGCCATCGAAGGCTCCCAAAACGCCCCCAAAGAAGGCTATTTATAGTCTAAGACAAACCCTAACTCGGATTAGTCAATTTCCTTTTATTTTTCCCGCAACGCCCAAGGAGATCGATCTCCTTTGGGATGAGATCGATCTGGCTTTCCGTAACTGCTTCTTCTGCACCTCTGTACTAAAAATAGCATATCTTCCTTTAGGAAACTTCAAATCACGAACCGTAAAAAGTTCTGGAATCTAGACTTCAAGAGCTTTCCAACCATATATAGTACATCATCTGGTTCTTCCTGATCAGGTACAGTTTTTATGTCAAAGATGGTCCATCTTTGCTCCTTTGCTCTTTTGCTCCTAGCAGGTTCTTTATTTGTTCGTTTTAGCACCAAACTTGATCTAATCTTCGTTGAGGGTCCTTAAGCCTGAAATGGGGAAAAGACAATCAAAATAGCATTGCTCGGAGACTAACGAGACCAATTAAAAGGGTGATTTGTGCACTTTTCACGTCTTATCAGAGCAAAGGGCGTTGATGATCGCGTTCGCCGCCGCGAACTCCCCCCGATACCACCCGATGATGGCGAACATCTCCCCCCCCCAGCTCCAGCCGCCGGTGGCGCCACCGCGCCCGCTCCAGCTCCAACCCCCAGCGCCATCGCCATCATCTCCGCCGCCACCAGGAGGTACAATTGCGACACCCTTTCTCCCTTCTATGGAGAAGTACTTCTGCATGTGGAGCACCGGGATCCAGTTCATCCGCCTCCGGTGGATCGCCGTGAATGTCGCCTCATACCCCTCCCTCCCGTCGTTGATCTGCGCCAGGTGCGAGCAAAGGGCGTCGATGATCGCATTCGCCGTCGCGAACTCCCCCCAGTACCATGCGATGATGCCGGACTTGGAGAGGAGAGAAACAGAATAGAGGAAGAAAAACAGAGGATCCCAAGGACTTGGAGAAACAGAACAGAGCTACCCATGCTAGACCTCGCCGCCTCCCTCTCCGCCGTCGGCCTCACCCCCGCCCTCTCCGTCGTCGGCCTCGCCGTCAACGTCCTCATCACCCCCAAGAACCTCCATCTCCTCTTACCCCGTCCTACTTCGCCGCCACCCTTCATGTCCTCGTCGCCCTCTACCACCCTCTCCTCACATGGGCTTGACCCACCGCCTCATCGCCGGCCGTCGCCGTCATCGTCTTCAGCCTCCGGCGCCGCATGCCTCGCCGTCCTGACGAAGAAGATGCTCTCTCTCTATCTCTCTCTCACTCACGTCAGCAAAACTAGCCACGTCAGCAAAAACTAGTCAAAATAGCTCGAATACCGGTCAAAATTGAGTACAGTGACTGGTTTGCCGTTAAAATGTGTAACGGTGTCGGATGATGGATTTATACGGCACTATTATGTAACTTGGAGCATTTTTTGATAATTTTTAGAACACATGGTACTAAACTGCAAAACTGGGAAACTACAGGGTATTGAAGTGCGTTTTGGCCTTAGAAATTTATAATCAAACTACTAACTAACTACTTTAGGGGTAGATAGCAGTAAGTCCGAGTCGATCCACAGGAAAAAATAGTATTAAGTCTAATTACCTTTTATAGTTCTATATCAAAAGATTGGAAAAGCAAAGGATTTTTGGGTTTAAACTACTCTTAGCTAATGATTAAACTAAACTGAATAATAATATGATGAGAAAACGCCAAGAGATTTCTAATCCATAATAAAGAACTAACTACGTCTTCCTAGGATGAGAGCAAATCGATTAATCATCGACGATTTTAATTAGTTAATAGGTGAATGGCTAGTTCTCCCTATCACTCAACAAGTTCTGGTTAGGATTCCTCGTCGGCAATGATATTAAAGAATGGATATTGGTATATAATCAAGATGGTTCTAGCATCTTGAGGTCGCCAAATGGAATGTATCAAGGATTAGCAGTTAACCTAGTGGTTCTAGCACTAGCGTAGTGGTACTAGCACTACGAAATCCCTAATCTTGAATTAAGATGAATAACGGATTAAGAGTTGGTCATAATGGTTCTAGCATTATGTGTAATGGTCCTAGCATCACAAGACTCTTAATCTCGAGAAGAAAATCCTCACATCCATGGTTCTAACATGAATGCTTTGATGATAATCTCTAATCTCAAGCCCTAACATGCTCAAGACCTAGATCTAGTGCATATAAGAACGAATCACTCATCCACAATAATAAAAATTACACCAATAGATATAAAGAGAATAAGAATCATCCATTCAAACCATCAAAATATGTTTACATGCTCAAATCCATAGGAAATCCTAGAAAGATCTCTTATTACATCATAGAAATCCCTAGGCTAGGGTTTAGTTACTCATCTTAGAGAGGAGATCTACTGAGAAAAAGTTCCAAGCCAGCCACCCCCCAATTCGGATTAAATAATCATATATATAGGGCTACTCCCAAAACTAGGGTTTAGTTGAGTTGGACTCTAGTACAACTCGGATTTCCTGAATTGATCCTGGCAGTCTATTCCGGTCCCAACTGAGTCCAATTCGTCCAGAATCTGAAAACGAGTCCAACACAAAAGATGTAGATTAGGAGGTCTTCTATCAGATCCCGAAGATTTCATAGTATTCGGAGTTATCTAGAATATTTGATGAATATTCTCTTGAGCTTCGACGGTGCAGCTTTCCAGCTTATGTCTCTTCATGTATTCTTCAAATCTTCTATCACACCATCAGGAATCTCTAAAAGTATCCAACATAAAAGTTGTAGATCTCTTAGTCTTCTACAACATTCCAAAGTTTCAAAATATTTAGACCTTTGTACAATATCTGGAGAAAATATTACTGACGGTCGACGAAATAGTTTATTTAGTCATTTTAGCCGAATTTCCTGCATTTCTTCTCAAAGCATGATTAGACCTGAAATTAAATAACAAACTATCAAATACAAACACTCTCGGGCTAACAAAGGTAATTTAAGGGGTTTAATTGTGAATATTTAGTGACTCATCATTTACTGGATCTAGAATTGGAGGTGTTCCCTACGGGAATGTAAATGATGGATTTGCCGGCTTGGCGATCCAGGGATTTGGTGCATGCAATTTCCTTGTCCGAAAATAAAAATGATTTGCTCGGAAATAAAATAGAAATCTCGTTCCCGCGAGATCGACGTTTTATCCACGAACAACAGACTCTCGGAGTAGGGTTGCCTCGGCCTCCACCTCGTCTAGTTTTTGCTCTCTGCGAACTCTGACTGATCCTGTGCGTGGAGGAACCTTCAGGAACAACCTGTCATGAACTAAGAACTCCAAAGATCACCGCCTATGACCTACGTAGCTCTCTCGTCTGTTCTGTGCCGTCAAGAGTCTCTGTTTGATATGTGCTAATCCCTCTGAGGACTGTCTGATGGTGTCTAGAGTGGTGGGCGATGTCTCGACAACCTTTGTCGAGCAATAAGTCACTAATTATTCCTAATTAAACCCCTTAAATTACCTTTGTTAGGCCTAGAGTAGGTGTATTTGATATTATGTTGCTTGATTTCAGGTTTAAATAGGATTTGAGAAGAAATGCAAGAAATTCGGCTAAAATGAAGAAAAATATAGCTTCGTCGACCATTGGGAAAATATTCGTCAGATATTCTCTGAAACTCCAAATATTCTGAAACTTTGGGAAATTACAGAAGACTCAGAGATCTACAATGTTTTTGTTGGACACATTGCGAGATTCCTGATGGTATGATGACAGTTTGAAGAATAGATGAAGATTTACAAACTGGAAAGCTGCTCCGTCGATGCTGAAGAGAATATTCTCCAAATATTCTATATAAATTAGAATATTATGAAATATTTTGGAGATGATAAAAAACTTCCAGATCTACAACTTTCCTATTGAAGACTTTCTCAGATTCCGTACAGATTAGCTTCAGAATTGACTACAAATCAGAATTCCGAGTAGAAATTGAAGAATAAGGAAACTGATGACGTGGCAGACCCAGTCCGACTTGGGCAATGGATCGGATTTGAGTCCGATTGATCGCTCCGATGACGTCAGTAGCCCGGAATTTAGGGAAATTAGAGTTTAAGTCCAAATATAACTCTTAATTCCGAGGTTTAGGGTTTCTAATACATAAGGGGGTTATTCCAGCCGAAAATTATCATCTTTTGGAGCACTTTTGGAGGAGAAGGTTAGGGTTTTGAAGACGGCGATCTTTCCGCGGGGATCAAGGGCTTCATCCTCTACACCTATGGCTGATTTCCAAGAGATGAGTGGCTAGTTTTCTTGTTCTTAGGAATACCATGAAACCCTAGTGTAACTTTTGATCTTTCTTAGTTGGATTTTTGTGAACTTCTCTACGTATAATCTCATGAATATGATTTTAATGATTATAGAGTTGAAGGAACAGAGTTCCGTTGACGTATTATTAGTCCTACATGATGGTTGTACTTGAGTGTAGAGATTCATAAGATAGTTTGCATGTGGTTTGTGATTCACCTTTGAGATAATCTATGCTACGTGAAGATAAGTCATGCTAAGGTCATTAGGAGTAGAATAACTTAAGATAATGGTAGGACCGAAGATGATTTATGCCAAACAAAGATAGGTTATGCCGTAGGAAATATAAAACCTTCTTTTAGGGATTCGTGTGAGCTTGTAGCCATACGATCCATAATACTTAGAGAAGTGATCAAGATGATAACTATGGAAGATTAAGGGTGAAACTAGGGTGGATTATGTATTTCCTAAGACATCTTTTTCCATCTGATTAAAATCTTAATATTTTCTTTTGCTTTCTTAGATAATTTCAGTTAAATCAATCTATCATTGAAGTGTTTGGTTTAGATTAAGAGTTTTGAGAATCGATTTTGGTTTTCCTAGTAATTCCCTGTGGTTCGACTCCGGATTTCACCACTAGTCTACCTAGTAGTATTAGTGATTGAACAAGGATATAAATTTAAGATTTGATTGAGGTTAGCAACGTTTTAACGACGACGTTTGCGAGCGATCAAGCAATTGGAAGAACGACGCGAACTGCCATACTACACCTCGAATGGCACCGCATCAGTCTAGACTGATGGTTGCTGAAGTAGGCAAACTCCAGCAAAGGGACACACTCTACCCAGCTGCCTCCTACATCGATGACACATGTCATACATGCGTCTTTCAAGACTTGGATGGTCCTCTCTGAGTCTTCTGCAATCTGGTGAAGACATCCGCCATGATGTGCTTCCACTCCCACTCTGACACTGCAAGGGGAGGCTGCAATGGGTCTGCTAGATCTGCAACACTACTACCTAAGCACAACCTGCCATCTGCTGACGCTGTCCAGCCCTCAGTCATGTGCTCGGTACCAACCGCAGCACGGATCTCCATGAGCTCTGGATATCTACCCCGGGTCTCTATCACACTGGCCAGTAGAGCTGGGATATTGCGAACAGTACAAGAGAAGTCATCTGGAACCTGATCCGTGAAATTCGGTCCAACTGACTATCTGTCTTCCAAGAGCCGACAAATCCACTAAGGCTACTCCAACCTCTCTAGCAACTGCTGATAGCTATCACCCTTAAATGCACTAAGGTAGTGACTTTAAGGCATGGAGATCTAGCCTCTTGGTCACTCTGGTCAATGGTCCCGCAGTCCTGGAGACGCCTCTGCTGAATCTCAAATACCATCTTCGACCTTTGCCGTCACATATCTACCTTAGGCTCAACTGGATCAACTAATCTGCCTGCCGCTGACACAATCCGTCCGCTGAAGCCTACCTCTAAAGGCCAAAACCTCACGCTGGGAGCAAAATAACGCCGATGCTCCCTCAGCAACTGCAATGCGAACCCCAATGTCACCCAAGCTCCTCCTCAACGCGCGAGTAGATATGCCATTGTCGACGAATGCCACTGCAAACTGATCAGGGTACGGCGTAGTCCGGAAAGTTATTCTCGAGTGTCGCAATCCTGAACTCCCAGCTGGTGTAGTCGACGCACTATAGTGAGCTCAGACTCTTTGTTGTAACACTTCCCAGCTTCCTGAATCGGTGACTACTCTCAAAGCCGTCGAACCCCGACCTCTAGGTGTCTGTCGCCCATGTGTGGTGCACGTTGGGGTTCGATGGCTTTCTCGGTTGCGTCGGTTGGTCGCGCACCGAGTTGTGCTTCTTTGGTTGTGGGAAGGTGTCGCGGGTACACCTGACGACATTGTTTCGCTCTCATTGAAGGTCGCATATTGGCAATCCTTCTGGTTGTCTAGAGCTGAGGTTTGTTCACTGGCTCGTGGTGAACTCCTTCCCCGTTGCTTTCGAGGGTGCTTTGGAGAGTAGCTATCCCTCGTGTTGTTGTTGTTGTTTGAGCAGCTGTCTTTCTGAGGAACTTTTTGGTTGTTGCCTTTGCGGGACATCGAGTTTGAGATCGAGGTTCCTTTGGGCGGTTTTCAGCGTTGCGAGTTTGCATGTGGATGCCAGCAGCTTATGGAGAGTTGAGGACTCAGTCAGCCAAGTCAGTAGCTCGGGACTTCATTCGCCATGTGTGTCGCCTCAGAGTGTGTTTCAGTTCTCATTGTGGATGGTTCACTCCATACAAGCATAGGCTTCAGAAAGCTGGACAGTGTTGCAGCGAAGAGTACTTGCCCACTAAAGTGCGTCGACTACACCAGCTGAGAGTTCGGGATTGCGATATCCTGAAGACAACTTTCCGGACTAAGCCATCAGTTTGCAGTGGCATTCATCGACAGCATCATACCTACTTGTGCGTTGAGGAGGAGCTTGGGTGACATTGGGGTTCGCATTGCAGTTGTCGAGAGAGCATCCGCGTTATTTGGCTCCCAGCGCGAGATGCTGGCCTTCAGATGCAGGATTCGGTGGACGGATTGTGTCAGCGGCAGGCAGATTAGTTGATTCAGCTGTGCTCGAGACAGATATGCGATGGCAAAGGTCGAAGACGGTATTCGAGCTTCAGCAGATGCATCTCCAGGACCGCAGGACAATTGACCAGAGTGACTAGGAGGTCAGATCTCCTTGTCTTAAAGGCACGACGTCAATGCCTTTAAGGGTGTAGCCATCAGTAGTTGCTAGAGAGGTTGGAGCTGCCTTAGTGGATTTGTCGACTCTTGCAAGACAAATAGTCAGTTGAACCGAGTTTCGTGGATCAGGTTTCAGATGACTTCCCCTTTACTGTTCGCAGCATCCCAGCTCTTCAGGGCAGAGTGATAGAGACCCAGGGTAGATATCCAGAGCTCGTGAAGATCTGCACTGCGGTTGGTACCGAGCCCGTGACTGAGGGCTGGACATCGTTAACAGATGGTGATAGAGCTTGAAAAGTGTCGCAGCTTAACGCGCCTGATCAAAATTACAAATTTATAATCGAACTTCAAACTAACTACCTTTGGGGTAGATAGCAATGAATCCGAGTCGAATGCACAGGGAATGCGTAGGAAAGTAATTAAACTACTAAACTCAATCTAAGTATTCCTACCGATAAGTTGAGAAAAGATTCAGAATTGAAATTAAACTACTTTACATTAAAGGATTGATAAATACGAGAAAAGGTATCAGGGAATTCTTAATCAATAACTAGGATTCTACCATGTCTTTCTAGGATTAGAACGAGCTAACCAAACTGAACGGTTTTCCTAATGGTTGATAGGTGAATGGCTATTTCTCCCTATCACTCAACAAGTTCCGGTTAGGATCCCTTGTCGGTGAGAGCAATTATCTAAAAGTCAGTGACCTAATGATTAGTTATGATCACTGCTAATGAACCCTCTGATTAGGATGAATTCATAGTGAGAAAATAGTATAATATGGATTTAGGTGTAAGATAAAGATGGTTCTAGCACCTTGAGGTCGCCAAATAGAATGTATCAAGGATTAGAAGTTACCCTAGTGATTTTAGCACTACGAAATCCCTAATCTTGAATTAAGATGAATAACGGATTAAGAGTTGGTCATAATAGTTCTAGCATTACGTGTAATGGTCTTAGCATCACAAGACTCTTAATCCCGAGAAGAAAACCTCACATCCATTGTTCTAGCATGAATGTTTTCATGAGAATTTCTAATTTCAAGCCCTAACATGCTCAAGACCTAGATCTAGGACATAAAGGAACAAATCATTCATCCACTAATAATAAAATCACATCAAGTTCATAAAGAAATTAAGATCAACCCATACAAACCATTCAAAGAGGTTTACAAGCCCTAAATCTTAGGAATCCCTAATTGAAACCCTAGTTACATCATAAGAATCCCATGGCGAGAAGTTTAACTACTCATATTGAGGGTTTGATCCATAGATGAAGGTTGATGAAGCTCTTCCGTCATGGATTTTCTTCCAAAAGATTCTACAAAGAAAAGTTAGAAAGAGGAAAAAAGAAACTAACAAAGAGTGCTCCCTCTCCTTGGCCTCCAAGCAGCCAAGAGAGAGTCTAGAGAGCCCCCAAAAACCCTAAAAGATGCCTATTTATAGCCTAGGTATCCCCTTAACTCGGATTAGATCTGGGCCTTTGATTTTGTTCGCTAGCAAACAAATGATCGATCAGTTCCTCGTGTGAAGATCGATCATTTGGTCTTCAATTGATGGCTACGTCCCGTAGATGATCGACCATTTGGTCTTCAATTGCTGGCTACGTCCCGTAGATGATCGATCATTCCTATAGGAAATGATCGATCATTTCCTTGTCTTATTGATCACGCCCCGTGGATGATCGATCATTCCATGAAGGAATATTGATCCTTTTAAACCTTGCTCTCTGTCACTGTTGTCGTGCATAAATGATCAACCCTTTGCTTCCTTGAAGATCGATCCTTTGAAATAGTGCTCTCTGTCAGATTAGTGCAAATGATCGATCCTTTCCTGATGTGATGATCGATCATTTATGCTAAAATTACCCAAATGAGCTCGTTTTGACTCCAAACTTAATCTAACTCGTACTAGGGTCTGTTATACCTGAAATAGGATAAAATAGTCAGTGAAGCATCGCTCGGAGACTAATAAAGGCAAATTATAATGGTGATTTATGCCATTTTCAAGTCTTATCAGATGGCATGTTGTGCTTCAGTAGCAGTGATGCAGATCCGCCACACCCATTGCAGCCCCCCCTTCAGTGTCATAGTGGAAGTGGAAGCACATCATGGCGGACGTCATCACCAGGTTGCAGAAGACTCAGCAAGGACAATCCATATCTTGGAAGACTCAACCTAGCACCGATTGGTCGGATTCGATCTCGGCACCGCCTCTGACATGTCCTGATAAGGACACTGAACCGACATAGACCGATCGCTCGCTCCCTGAGCGACCGATTGAACTTGTGTCTATAAGAACCCGTGAACCGGCTCTGTTTTCCTTTTTTCTTCTCCTTTCTCCACCGTTATTCAGATCGTTTGGAGAGCTTGTTGCAGACATTTGGGAGGGTTGCCAAGAGATAGAGAAGCAGCTCTAGACCTTCCCTATACGGTTTAATTAACGATTAAATATGGATTAAGCGTAGTTAGGTAGGATTCTTCTCTAAGCTTAGTTTAAGTGTTCTTTTTTGATTGAATGCACTTTTCTTCAATTAAACTATGTTATGTGATGTGTGTGGGCTTGCTTAAAATCTGATTGAAGTTTAGTTGGATTTTGGTTTGATTTAAATTGGATTTAAGCAAGTTTTCCTTAAGTTATTTTTGGATTTTCTTGTTCAATTAGAACAACGATGTTCTATCTTGATTCCAGAGCTTTACGTGCATGATTTCAGTTGATCTTCGACATGCAAGTTGTATACATCTGAGTTATCTTTCAATTCCAACTGGTTTCGTATTTTCTGAATTTAAGTATGATGTTTAGTGAATTAAATGGCAGGACTCTGCAGAACATAGCAGTTACTTTAATTAGTGAAAATTCGTTTTCCAATTGATTTGATTTTTGCAGGAGATGATCTTAGTGATCTTTAGGAGTGATTTGCAAAGTTTAGTTTCAATCCGACGAATTATCGAAGGAATTGAGCATTGTTTAACGAATCTGGACTTTTACCAAAATCATGGGTTTTTATCTATTTCCTTTTACCCTATTGATCTATTTTTTGGATACATGATTTGGGGTATGTCATTGAGTAGGCATATCAAGTTTCATATCAATCGGATATCTAGATTAAAAGTTATGATTTTTCGAAGTTAGTAGTATCGTTGGTTTTATTTCGATAATTCGATACTTTCAATCATGTTATATATATATATGATATTATATATGTGTTGACCCTATGTGTGGCCCAGCTCTAGGTGTGGCTTGTGGTTGAACCAAGGGATTCACGCGCCATTGGGATGTGTAGAATAAATGGGCCAATGATGTGCCCATCTGCTTTAATTAATAGCCCCGCTGTTAGCCTGCATGCGCTGGGAGCATAACCCGTTGTATTGTTAATTAAAGTAATTATTGATTGACTAGCTGAGGTTGTATCCCATTTGTAGGCATGCGTGCCTATTTATCCGCTTTATCTAGACCCTATGCTATGTTCATCCTTGACGAGCTATGTGCTGATGCGCCTAACCTTGTATATTATCTGGCATACTGTTGCATGCCTGAATCTTATCTATATGCGTATAATCATACATGTAATTGATTGCATTAGATGCATTGCAGGCTAGGCGAGGGCGATGGGTTGATCGCCGATCCAAGGGCTCGAGCAGCTCGGATCTAGCCATAGGATCGAGGCTTGGTAGTAAGGTTTAGGACTGAACTGTTATGATAATATGATGTTATCGAGGATACTATCTAGCTGACTGAAATTTACTCTGATTGAGGTATAGAGGTCGTCTTAGGTTCTAGTCTTAGTCTCATTTCAGTAGGGGAAGTTATGTACCGTCCTGGGTTCTACCCTTATTGTTTCAGCGCTGAAGCGCTCGATTTGAGAGGGATGACTATTGACAGTGGAGGTCATCAGAGTGCGTGCCCTGGGGTATGCTGTGGACGTAACCTGTGTTTTTCCCCTAAAGATGAGTTGGAACCTGGGAATTTACTCTCCCTTCCTTTGTGAGCGTCATAGTATAGATTCCTGTTGAGCTTATCGCTCACTCCTACCCGGGCTATGTTTTGCAGGTGCATGTATTAACATTTCTTCTGTAGCACCCGCCGGACAGGCACTTGGTGGCGCATCGACCTTTGGAGGCGTTTGAGGAATATATATATATATCTTTTTTGAGGATCAGTTGTATCAGAATTTTGTCTTATATTAGAAATTATAATTTGACCCCAGATCAATTGTTTGAATTAGATACATTATCTTATTATAAATGTGTCATATATGGATTGAGTAGATTTTGACCCCTCACGCCCCGGACCGGATGGGTTTTCTGGGTCGGGGTGTGACATCCTTAGTCACCAGTCGCTGATGAGATCGAGAGGTAGAGGATGAGGGTATTTGAGTCAAATAGCTGAAGGTTATGTTGGGTATTAACTAAAAAAATTTTAGTGGGTGTATCCAGTAAAATGTTGGTTGTATTTAGAATCGCCTAACTTTCGAATGGACCCCTGCAGGCAGTACCGTTTGAAAAGCTTGTGGATGTGAATTTTAAAAAGGGTGATTCTAAATACACCGTCGTTTTTGCTAGGTGCACCTCCAATAATAATTTTTTTAATACCGAATGTATCTTTCACCTCTCTGACTCAAATACCTTTCTCACCGTCTCGTTGTCTGGCATATGCCTCACCGTCGTCCAAAGCTCCGACCGACCGACCAACCTCTGCCACATTATCTCCTAACTAACCATGGTATATGATGATAAGGTATACAACGAGCATGAAGCAATCACGAAGTCTCAAACGACCACCCTACATTTAACGTGACCGCAACCCAAACCTCACCTCGGTTTAACGCGACCGCACCGAACGGTTTGGTGTGGTGGGAACCGGCCGAACATATTAGATATGGTCGGTCGGGACCGGCCGACCATATTAGATACGATCGGTCGGTTCCCGCCACACATACATGGTATGTTCGGTGGAAACCGACCGATCATACTTTTTTTTTCTAGATATAATTTTCTTCTATCTTTGTTCAAAAACCTAAGCTAATAACAAAATACAACTATAATTATTCAGATTAAATAACTGCACTAAAAAACAATAAGTCAAAGAAACAATAAACAAACAATAAACAACATGCATGTTGAGTGAGGACTAATTCCACTCGAATCGCCCACGAGTGACCGAATTCTTATTTTTGGTTTTGTTCAGTCGACCGCCGCCCTTTGAATGACGGACCCATGTCTTTAGGTCGTTGGTCGTCGACCAGAGATCTGAGAGGTAGAGGACGCTGAGCACATCAAGAGGTAGAGGACACCGAGGATGCGGTCACCGATCAGGTGGTTGGGAGGCAGAGGACGGTAAGGATAAATTAGAAATATGAAAAAAAAAGGCTCGTGTATGCAGTAAAAATACACTATTTTCAAATTCAAGCGGGGGGTATACTCAGAGACGGGGTTTTCTTAGTAAAAATTAGAATCGCCCTTTTAAAAAAACCCACCGCATGTAAAACCTCCACCCAGCCATCATCAACCCAACACAAAGACGAATCGAAGGCGTCCGGCTGTACCACAGCTCTATCTCATCGGCGAGAGACACGGCACCGGCAATCCCCCCTTCGTCCAAGGCCGGGCCGACCTCCTGCCAAGAGCAAGCGCTCCCTCCTCCTTTACCTTCAAATAAAGCCCTCTTCCGGTCCTTCCAAAACCTTACATAGGAATTAGATTAGGTAATTTCGGTATCAATCTATATCGCCAAACCTAAATCCCAAAAGCCTGTGCGTGCAATAGTGAGCGGAATAAGGAGGATGCGACTGTTCTTATCGTCCTCGGCTACTGCTGCTGTTGGTACCACCACCACGTCCGTTGCTCGCCTTCATCTTTACTTCCAGAGCCAGTTGATTCGCAGTCGCCAATTGGTGAGCTTGATCAACCTCAAGATTCTGCCTTTATTTGTTTCTCTCCTCACCATCTTTTTCTCCATTGTTTGTCACTCAGGCTCGGGTCTTCTTGCCCTGCGTCTCGTTGCCGCGGTCTTGCAACATGAGCTGCCGGATGAGCGCCATTGTTCAATCAGAATCGTTGGGAGTTGCTTCTGCTGCTGGTACGTTCTTTCCATTCTTTGGTCTGTGCTTTGTTTTGCATACAATTGCAACAATGGAGTATTTTTTTTGTCCCATCTGAGCGTTGAACTATAAATTTCAAAAGGATATGGAAATGGAGGAATTTTTAGTTTGGTTTTCACTACAGTGACTTTTAGTAGATTGCTCTTTACTAAAGTTTTGATAATCGCGTTTGGTTGCATTTAAATTACTTAGAAATTTAAAGGAGATGAAAATGCTTTTAGCTTTCCTTTTCATTGTCTTATTTTCTTTTTGTTACACAATGAGAACTAAGGAAGTGTACTATTGCAATAGAAAGATTTTGTCCTCTAGTATCTCTTTTTCTTAAGTTCTTTTGGTTTTTGAACATGGTTAGAAATAGCAAACATGCTTTACTGAGGGTTGTGCTAGATAGCTACATCACTTGTCACATTTTGTCATGTAACACGAATATGAGTTGGGTTGACTTGTGATCCATGGCCGGTCTCTAAACTCATTATAAATGGTGGTATAGTATCGAATCTCTTGATTTTTATTTATTTATTTATGGCGAAGGTAAATGCCTCATATCCTGTAGTTGATATGATTATAAGGCTGATCTTCTCTTTTAAGATTACTACTCGCTGTCAGTGAAATGAAGTCAATATGACTGCAATATCTGTGCTCTTTCCTTTGAATTACCTGGGTGCATAACATATTATTATAGTCTATCTAGATATGTATATTAAAGCTTTCCGCATGTATTGGTTGATTGACTAAGTTTATGCGTACAATTATCATTTTGCTTCTGTTATTCTGGTTTCTGGTTCTACATCTTTTGCATGGGCAAAGTGTTTAGGTACAGCAGCATACTATCTCACTTCAGTTACTTGTCCTTTTTGTTGCTGTTGTTGACAAATGTCATTGCCATTATTTATAGGCTGTAAGCAAGCACTAATTTCCTTATCAGACAAGCAAGATCTTACATTCCTTGCCAATGGTCTACAAGGCTTAGGGTGAGTTTGTGTGTTTGTAATTGAAGTTCATCTTTGTCCTTCTTATAATTGCTCATGGCATTCTGTCATGCTTTTTTATTACCTTTTTTTCTAGAAATTGTTCTTTAATTATATATCTTCTATGACTTAATTCGTTATCTGCTAGAGAACATTGGACTCGAAGCACATAACTATTGTCATTTAAATTTTGTTTCAAAATTTGGATTAGGACAGTTGCCTTTGTGATGGCTGGAGCTAATCTTTTTTTTATTTCTTATAAAAATATGGTTGAAACTATACAAACATTCGATAGAGCTTTGAGTTCTTATATTGAGGTTTATTGAGGTTTTCTTATTCAAGTGCTTGTTTCCTTAAGTAGGACGCTCATATATCCTTTCCAATGGTTTCTCTTCTTATCTTTCCCGGATCTCTAGTTGAATACAAAACTGAATAAGTAGGGGAATTACGTAATCAAATTCTCAGCCCTCACTAAGCTTTACTTAAAGTGAAGTGAAAAGGAATCTGGAAAATAGAATACATGTGTGTGATAATTTCAAATAGGGATTAAAGTTGTCTTTCTTGAAAGTATTGGTCTTTCACCTCAAATATTTGCTTTAGGTGGCAAGTACATTTAAAGTTTGTATATACAAGGCTATGAGTTTCTCCAGTTTCTGCGCTTCACTTGCCAAAAATATTCAAGTTTCCACCTGCCTAAGGATAGAATCGTAGACAAGTATGTTCATGAGACTAAACGAATGAATTGTTATATGGTCACAAGGCTGGTCTGCGTATTTGAGTATAAAAAGAACATTGTGATTAATATCTATTTTGTCAGGTAAATTTTGTGAGAGGAAAAATAACTATGCACGTATAGGAAATGGTTTATCAATCTGCTATTTACTGGTGGATGTCATTCTTGAAATCACCAGTTGTTGGATA
>OY986974.1:19922198-19950326 GCA_963920575.1 Narthecium ossifragum
AAGAACTAGCTCTCTAGATTTGAGTTTGCATCAAGCAAAACTTGTTTATGGTCGTCCAGCAAAAAACTCCTTAGTTAAGACCTTAACTGGCCCTTTAACTTCTCACTTTCGTATTTTCATCCTTGGATACTGCCGACGATATTGATACTACACGTTGGTGACGTCCTTATATGTACATGTATATCATTAACAAATAGCAGTATGTTTACCATCATATACAATGTGATCATTTGATATTTGTGCACAATAATTTTGATCGAATTCTACAATGCCCACTACTTGGCATTAACAATCGGCCCTTACTAGAAGATTTTTTTTTTGTTTGAGTATTATAAGATGTCTCATGATCGGCTTGAAAGCCATATATGGGAATGCTTTGGGGGCTGCAACAGATGTCAAAAGACCAATACCCGATTTGCTTAGTTTATTTTTCAATTATTCTGCATTTATCATGTTTTTTAAAACTGATTTACTTGGCCTTTACAGCTTGATGGTCGAGTGAAAACTTTGCATCCTCATGTACATGGTGGTATTCTTGCCCGAAGAGATCATGAACATCATATGGAAGCCTTAGCTAGACATGGAATTGGTGAGTTTTCATCCGTATGCATTATTGCTACTGTTATCTATTCTTGGCATACCGAACACTAGCAATTGATTTGTGCTAACAGAAAATTGATGCAGGAACATTTGATATCGTGGTTGTCAACTTGTATCCTTTTTATGAAAAAGTCTCTTCCACTGGTGGGATTACATTTGAGGAAGGAATTGAGAATATTGACATTGGTGGCCCCACCTTGATACGAGCTGCTGCCAAGGTTAATTTCTTTTTTTCTCTTTAGTTTTGGGTTCCATTTTTTCCTGCTAAAACTCATGTTAACAGAATCACAAGGATGTTCTGGTTGTGGTTGACCGTGAAGATTACCCTGTGCTTTTAAAATTTCTACAAGAAAAAGAAGACAGTCAGCAATTCCGTAAAGAGCTAGCATGCAAGGCTTTTCAACATGTTGCATCTTATGATTCGGCAGTTTCAGAGTGGCTATGGAAGCAATCTGGAGGTATCATGTGCTGTGCATCCTTAAGTGATAAACTATGCAAACTTTCAGGGACTTATCTGATTGTGATTATGTTTCATAGGAGAAAACTTTCCGCCGAGCTTTACCATTCCTCTTTCTTTGAAGTCTGCACTTCGCTATGGTGAAAATCCTCATCAGAAGGCCGCATTTTACTATGACAAGAGTCTCTCTTTGGTGAACACTGGTGGTATTGCAACTGCTGTCCAGCATCATGGGAAGGTACCATTGAGTTTATTGTAGCACCTGCATTTCACGCGTATTATGGCGTCCATTAAGTGATTTTTATTAAGTAGACATTCTGCCTGTTTTCGACTTGTAAGTTACCATTGAATTTCTTCTTATATCTGGCTCCGTGGTTGATGCAGGAAATGTCTTATAACAACTATCTAGATGCTGATGCTGCTTGGAATTGTGTCTCCGAGTTTGATAGCCCAACATGTGTGATTGTGAAGCACACAAATCCATGTGGGGTGGCCACACGCCACAATATTCTTGAGGCCTACCGATTAGCTGTAAAAGCAGACCCTGTCAGTGCATTTGGTGGAATAGTTGCTTTCAACTCAGAAATAGACGAGGTAAGATTTGGGACGGACATGTTCCTTGGGGAACTTACCTGTCATCATTGATTATTTCTTGACTGTCATATATGTAGGATCTTGCAAAGGAAATCAGAGAGTTTAGAAGTCCAACAGACGGTGAGACACGCATGTTTTATGAGATTGTGATTGCTCCTCAATATACAAAAAAGGGTCTTGAGATCCTCCGTGGCAAGTCAAAGACTTTGAGGATTCTTGAGGCTAAGAAGAGTGAGAAAGGAATGCTCTCACTTAGACAGGTTGGTGGGGGTTGGCTAGCTCAGGATTCTGATGATTTGACTCCCGAAGATATCAATTTAAGTGTGATGTCAGAAAGCTTTCCAGAAGAAGATGAACTTTCTGATGCGAAATTTGCATGGCTTTGTGTTAAGCATGTCAAGAGTAATGCAATTGTAATAGCAAAGGTTAGTTCTCTCGATTATGACATTCATGATTATCTCAATGTATACATATGATTCTGTGAGTACTAACTTACCAAAACGTGCTTAACCCTGGACTAAAGTAGACCTAATAACTTAATGAAAGAAGACTTAGGAATGTGTTCTTTATCCTTTTAGGTGCTCATGCCCACTTGAGTGTGAACTGTTGATACAAAAGCAACTGAAAGATAAGCGTTGCGTTTGTTAATTTGTCAAATATGCTTATGATGCATGTTGAGCTCTGATTCAATCCTGAATGCTCTTCTCACCTATCACTGTGAACTTTTGCATGTGTTGAAACAAAGATGCAACATCGTATGAGAAAGGTGAACATGCTCATATGCTTTTTGTTTAATGCGTTCCTAGGTCAAAGGTGTGAAGTTACAAAGTCCTTGATACTCTAGGAGGTGCTATAAATTGTTGCTGTTTTTATGTGAAGGAATATATATATCTCTACATACTCCAGGCATATATTCTCTTGGACTAGACTGGTGTAGCAAATTGCAGGGAATGGTGTTCGCTTGAAATGAGATAGTTAACAGTTTCATTCTTTCTTCCATCTTGTCTATCAGGCTTTTCCTGCTAAATTATGCAGTTCATATCCTGACTTATGATGTACTTGCTGTGACGTCTCTCTTAGAATAAATTAATTTTCCGTCTACATCTAACACTATAGCTTATACTTGGAGTTTGGTCATAGATATGGGCTTCTATTGCAGAAAAGAGTTTTTTTTTCTGGTGTATAGAAAGTTTGGTTTATTTTCCTTATGGCAAGTGTTCTCTGGCCTTTTGTATAGTCATTGAATGCTATTATCTATTTCTATATGGTTTATACCTCCTATTCTTTTCCTCAAACTATATGTTCTCCTCATTTAATAGGCTACTTCTTTTCCTTTTCCCCCCAAGAAACTTCACCCACCCACCCACCCAACGACCAAAACCACCACCCGACAGATGAAAAGATGTCATGACGATTGCAGTACTTATGCTGGATGTTGATTGTGCTTTTGCAGAATAACTGTATGTTGGGCATGGGGAGTGGGCAGCCAAATAGACTGGAGAGCCTAAGAATTGCTTTGAGGAAAGCAGGAGAAGAAGTAAAGGGTGCTGCTTTGGCAAGTGATGCTTTCTTCCCTTTTGGTAAGTGACGCTTTCTTCCCTTTTGGTAAGTGATGATCTGTTTAGTTGTGTTTGTACTACTTAAGCACTTCACTGTTGAATACAGATGATCAACCATCCCGGAGATATATTTTTGACTAGCAAGTAAACTGAAACTTAGTTTATACTTGTATTCATAATTTTTGTACTGCATTCATCTATAAATTATCATGAAAGGATGGTGGTAGAATAGAACCACGCGTGGTGTAATAATACGGCACA
Organism: Narthecium ossifragum; assembly: GCA_963920575.1. Taxonomy (NCBI): domain Eukaryota; kingdom Viridiplantae; phylum Streptophyta; class Magnoliopsida; order Dioscoreales; family Nartheciaceae; genus Narthecium; species Narthecium ossifragum. The sequence continues at coordinate 19,925,670 of OY986974.1, forward strand.
TTTAGAGGGGCTAACATCTATATGGGTGAAAGTAAATAGGAGAAATGGAAAGCATGGGAAAGAAGACTTAGATAGTTTTGGGACAAATAGAGATAATAAGATGAGGCTGTATTTTGGAAAAGGAGCTCAGATTTGTGCAAAATCCTCAGAAGCAGGATGTACCTAAACCAGCATGGAATCAAGCATCAACAAGAATTTGAAACACGTGGTAAGAGAAGATGAAATCCTCGTACAAGTGATTTGCAACAGAATTCAGAGTAGCAATTCTTTGCATAGATAGGGTAAATTGGTTATCTTTAACACTCATAACTCATTTCATCTTTTAGTCACCATGATGGCGCAAGGATTATAAATTATAGAAGTTTTTGTTCTTCTGTTAGATCAAGAATTTACAACTAGGATATCCATGCCATCATCTTCTCTCTAATTTCTCTAATTCTTTTGTCTACTTGGGTTTTTTTTTAAACTATGGTTTTAAGGTGGTTGTTTGGTAGCCTGAGCTGATTTAGCATCTTTAAGAATTTAATTTTTGGTTGTTAAAAAGCATAGATTCATGCATATGTGGTGATTAAAAGTCTTGCGGTAGATAATAGTTGGTTCTTTAAGGAATACTTCTTAGATGTTAAACCTTACTGTTAGTTATAAGTGGATTTCCAAGTAATTCAAGGTACCAATCAATAGTCATTTATGTTTTCCAAATCAAATTAACCTTTCGAAAGTTAATTTGGCCATTATGGTTCTGAGCACTAAGGGTTCAACGAGTTTTAGTTAATTTGGCCATTATGGTACTCCAAAGCCCGTAGTATTCTAAGTTAACTTGGATTACATAATGTATTTTTGGATTATATAATGTTTCAATGTCATTATAATTAATGGTAACTTAAACTTTTAGAATTTTTTTTTATTTCATTCTAGTTTTCATGGGTGACGTCAAATTCAACCGCTTTATCCTTGTTCTATGATCTAGTGTATAGAACAAATAATTTTTGGTTTGAAGATTTGTGGACCTTATGATTGAAGCACATTGAGGCTGTTGGACTACACAAGTTAAACTCAGCATATTGCACTTTCATATTCTCTCCATGATATATCATAATGTTGAATTTGCTCATTGCACAGACAAAGATCCTAGGCAGCCAAGTAAATTTGTTATATTATGGTTTCTATCCCATCAGCTACTTTCCATCTTTTGATGTTGGTGTTTTTTTGTTCATCCTGTGCTTGTTGAATTGGCAGCTTGGAATGATGCGGTTGAAGAAGCTTGCCAGAGTGGCATAAGAGTTATCGTCGAACCTGGTGGGAGCATAAGAGATGAAGATGCTAAGGAATGCTGCAATAAATATGGGGTTTCTCTTCTTTTTAGCAATGTGAGACACTTCAGGCACTAAAGGACTTCACCTGGTTATGCATAGAAGTTAATTGAGATGGAAAATTTAACCGGAGAGCTGCAGGATAAGCAGGAAAGTTGATTTTGACAAGCCTTTCTGCTGATTTGAAGTGACAGGTTTGTTACCAAGAGCTAGCTATAAGTTAGATCTGAATGTAATCTTTAATCCTTAGAATTTTCCCTATTCGTTTTTGGTCCAATAAGGTGTTCTTGCCTCTCCTTGTAAGGTTCTTATAATCCTTGGTGTCTAAAACATGAGAAGTCTTGTGGCAATTTCGTGGAAACTGTTTCGCTCTTCTTTTCAAAGTGGTATATATGAGGATCCGCTCCTAGAAATGGCCTCATCAACTAGAATTTACTATGAGAAGTCTTGACAAACTCTCTTCATTTGGACATCCATGCTTAATGGAGGAAATTAGTAAAGTGCCAATTAATGCAGAGGACAGCTGCAAGTGGAGCATGCATAGCTCTGGTTTGGTCACCACTGCTTCAGCATATAACTTTGCGCTATTCGTAAGAAGATCAAGGATAACAGATAGGAAGAAGCGAGTGTTTGGAGGAATGTATGGAAAACATTGCATGGTAAACTGGCAGTTAAGGAAAGACTTTGGATAACAAGGCCAGCGTCTGATACTACTAGCTGTCTTAGATGTGGAGGAGATCTTGAGGACATTACTCATGCTCTCTTTGTTTGTGCTTATGCACAGGAAGTACTGAACATTATATTAGGATTTCTTCATTGCACTAATACTGATTGGGAGGCAGAGGATTACTTGGATCTGCTCCTTCGTTCACCTAACCAAGGTGATAGCAGTACGAGGAAGGCCTTTGTTTCCTATGCGATCTGGTTAATCTGGAAGGATAGGAACAAAGTGGTCTTTGAAGGGCATGGTGATTCTCACAAAGTACGCAAGCCGGCTACTGGATTTTTAGGAAGGAGAAGTGTGCTACGAAGTGAGTAGAGAAAGCATTGTTGTGCTGGTAGATGCTTCATTTGTTGCAAATCACAATGCTGCTATTGCAATTAGAGTGCCACGATCGATTGGTGCGGATGAAGCTGTTTGGGCGATGGGGAAGCCAATCGGGGCGGAATCTGTCCTGAAGGCGGAGCTGTTCGCAGTATTCCACTGCATGGTTTGGGCTAAAGAAAATGGAATTCAAGAAGTGATTATCAAGATTGACTCAAGAATGGTAGTGGATTTGATCTATAACCATATGGTGTGCCCCCCTCTACTGGATTTGATTATGCGGAACATTTGGGCCAAGATGATGGAGTTTCCAACAATATTATGTATTTACATTCCACGGATGAAAAATTGTAAGGCCAATGGTGTTGCTCATTGGTTTTGTTGTTCACAAGTGCCGTTGTATTGGGCCTTGGAAGACGGCATAACTGAGTTGGATAGATTTATGTAAGTTAGCTTGCGTGCTCATCTAATTAAACAAAAAAAAAAACTAGGATTTACTATGACTCATGAACTAGAATTTACTATCCGCATTGATTGCTAATGCTTCTAATTATTTGACATTTGATGGCACCTTGCATGCAATCATCTCTGAATCCTTGCAAATTTTTATTAAATGGGTTGATTACATATATATCATCCTTATATGAGGCTATGATTATAAGTGAAACTTTCGTTGTCCTATGTGGTGGAAGAATGTCCTAGGTAGAGCCTATGTGGCATGATAATCCTAAGTTAAGGGGAGTTTAATGAGAGGGAGTTATTGGGTGGTTATTGGGGTGGTTATTGGGGTGGGATTGGTGGTTACCCTGCCATATGGCAAGGACACAACTAGTATATATAGATATATATATATATATATATATATATATATATCCTTGAAAACCTTCAAATTTATGGATTTATCCCTCAAATCCCTATATTTACATATTATCCTCGAAATTGATAAACAATTTATATAATTATCCTTCTGTCAGCATTCGTCGGTTAATACACTCAACCCGGGTTAAAACTCAACTGAAGCATGTAAAAAGACCTAAATGGCCTTGTATGAAATAGACGATACCACCTTACTTTTTCCTACAACGCTATGTTCATCAATGTTACATATTTCCAACCTAAAGTTAGACATGAGTTTTATCACCAAAGCCAGGACTTGGGTTTCACACCTCTAACGAGGTTAGGGTTTCTCGACTGCGACGAAAGGTTGGGAGAAAGCCTGACGACGGGTATAGGTAAATATATTTTGTACTTATTGTTGTTAGCAGGGGTATAAGAGGTATTTCATCCTTCACTGTTAGCCACAAATGACACTAAGGCGAAATTACATGAATATCCGACGGTAACTGACTCCATGGATAATTATGTGAATTATTTATAGATTTTGGGAATAAAACTGTAAATATTGGGATTTGAGAGATAAATCCGAAAATTTGAAGGTTTTCAGGAACATATATGTTAACCCTTACTAAATCTTTCGAGTACAAACTATGTCACATGAGTGGTCGGAGCTTACGGCCGAGTCTAGGGAACACTAGGCTGTAAATGGAGCCGAGCTTAGCTTTAATTGAACAGCTTAGCTCGAGTTCAATTAAGCTCGGCTCGAATTTGTTAGTCGAGCTCAAACAAAAAAATAGGCTCGTAAATTTGTCGAGCTCGAGCTTAACCATGCATAGCCTCGGCTCCAAAGCTGGTGAGCCGAGCTCAATTAGCTTTTACAAAATTGTATATCCTATCTTATAAGGGGCCTAGTGTCACGACCCAAACTTCATCTTCTTCTTTTACGAGGTCGTGACCGGCCAATAGCAAGGCTACTAACAACCTAAACATACTTACATCAACTCCCTTAACACTAAGATGATCTTGCCACCATCTTTTGCCTCTAATGTTAAGAAGTAATGAGCTATACTAGCCCAGCAAATTTGATCTAAGGATCTTGAAATACAACTCTACCATGCTCTATTAGGAATCAACTTACAAATGCATAATCATGAACATGAAAATGACATGTTTCACAGAAAATCTATGTTAAATGAATTAAACTGAATGTGCTCAATCCTTGGCTAAACGGGATTACCCGTAGTTACATATCATATACTAAATCCATCCACATGATGAATCAGAACGACATGAGATCATAAGGGATGTCTCTATTGAAATATAAAAACTGAAAGAAGATGAAGAAACTTCCCTCTGTGGTTTCTTCCACCGGAAGGTATTGTATTAATAGAGAAGAGAAGTTACATCATCTCCTAATCATAGGAGACTAGTTAGGAATTAAATAAATACATGATTTGGTGTGTTGCTTAATATAAAATAATCATATCAATTATATCTTTAACAGCCCCCCGCAAGCTCAAGGTGGTTGGTCAACGCAGAGCTTGGTTCTTATCTCCGAGAACCGGTTAGTTGGAAGGCTCTTTGTGAGAAGATTAGCAACTTGAGATTCACTTGGAATATATTAAAGCTTGAGGATTCCTGCTGCTACCTTTTCACGAACAAAGTCAACATCGATCTCAATATGTTTGCTCCTGTTGTGAAAGAGTGGATTGGAAGCCATGTGAATAGTGCTTTGATTATCACAAAGTAAGAGTGGAGGATTCAATTGAGAGATCGCAAAAACTGAAAGATGTTTAGAAACCATAACATCTCGGATGTAACTGTCGCAAGAGCACGATATTCAGCCTCTGAACTAGATCGACTGACAGTGGGTTGCTTCTTGGAGCCCCAAGAGATAATGCTCGGGCCCAAAAAAATAGCAAAACCAGTAGTAGACCGGCAATCGTCTGGCGATCCAGCCCAATCAGCATCCGAAAAACCAGTGAGAGAGATAAGAAGATCGATGTAGATGAAGACCATGAGACAATGTATTTTTAGCATATCGCAAGATACGCTTTGTGGCTATAAGATGTGTTGTGGTAGGAGCATGCAAGAATTGGCAAACCTGATTAACCGCGTAAGTAATGTCAGGTCTAGTCATGGTCAAATACTGTAGAGAGCCGACCAACTCACGAAACTCTAGAACATCCGGTAGAAGATCTCCATCTGAGAGTGAAAGCTTTTGGCCAAAATAGGTTGGTGTCTCCATCGGCTTGGAGCCAGCGAGACCAAATCTAGTAAGGAGCTGAATGGCATACTGAGTTTGTGATAAAAAAAAGACCGTGGGATTTTCTTTTGGCTTCCATGCCTAGGAAGTAACTAAGAGGCCCAAGTTCTTTTATGTCAAAGGCAATGGCAAGCTTTGATAGAAAATCCAGAATTTGTGCATCATTAGACCCCGTAACAATGAGATCATCAACGTAAACAAGTAAGATGATAATGTTAGAATGGTGGAAGAGAACAAACATGGAGGCATCATAAGGACAGCTATGGAAGCTGAGTGAGATAAGAAAAGAGCTGAACTAGTGATACCATGCACGAGGGGCTTGTTTTAACCCATAGAGAGACTTGTGTAACTTGCAAACAAGATGAGAACGAGCTGGATTGACAAACCCCGGCGGTTGGTCCATAAAGACAGTCTCTGATATATGGCCATGGAGGAAGGCATTCTTGATGTCTAACTGGTGTAAGGCCCAATCAAACTGAAGAGCTGATAAGACGTGAAAAGTGCACAAATCACCCTTTTAACTAGGTCTCGTTAGTCTCCGAGCAATGCTATTTTGATTTTCTTTTCCCCATTTCAGGCTTAAGGACCCTCAGCGAAGATTAGATCAAGTTTGGTGCTAAAACGAACAAATAAAGAACCTGTTAGGAGCAAAAGAGCAAAGGAGCAAAGATGGACCATCTTTGACATCAAAACTGTACCTGCTCAGGAAGAACCAGATGATGTGCTATACATGGTTGGAAAGCTCTTGAAGTCTAGATTCCAGAACTTTTTAAGGTTCATGATTTGGAGTTTCCTAGAGGAAGATATGCTATTTTTAGTACAGAGGTGCAGAAGAAGCAGTTACGGAAAACCAGATCGATCTCATCCAAAAGGAGATCGATCTCCTTGGGCGCTGCGGGAAAAATAGAAGAAAATTGACTAATCCGAGTTAGGGTTTGTCTTAGGCTATAAATAGCCTTCTTTGGGGGCGTTTTGGCAGCCTTCCATGGCCGAATTTTGTTGATCTCTTAGGGTTTCTCTTAGTTTCTTTTCCACAAATTAGGTTAGATCTTTGGTGGAAGATCCATGGGTGGAGCGCGGCGACAACCTTCATCGACGGATCTCCTTCCTAAGATGAGTAACTAAGCCCTAGCTTTGGGATTCTATGATGTAGTAAAGTTATTTATTAGGGTTTTCTATAGATTATGAGTTGTAAATCATACGTTTGATGATTGAATGGATTGTTTTTATGTTCTTATCTATTGGTGTGATTATTATTATATGTTAGATGAATGATTTGTTCCTATATGCCCTAGATTTAGGTCTTGTGCATGTTAGGGCTTGAGATTAGAGATTCTCATCAAACATCCGTGCTAGGACCATGGATGTGAGGATTTCCTTCTCGAGATTAAGAGCCTTGTAATGCTAGGACCATTACACATAATGCTAGAACCATTATGACCGCTTCTTAATCCGTTATTCATCATTATTCGAGATTAGGGATTTCGTATGTGCTAGTACCACAACGCTAGTGACAGAACCACTAGGTTAACTCTAATCCTTGATACATTCTAGTAGGCGATCTCAAGGTGCCAGAACCATCTTGATTATTTACCAATATCCATTCTTGATATCATCCCCGACGTCTTCTTCGAGCGGTAGGACTTCTAGCCATTCACCTATCGACTATATGAAATCATCTAAGTTGATTTATCTGCTCTTATCTTAGGAATACCTAGTAAGTTCTTTATTATTGATTAGAGTTCCTTGGCATTATCTTATCTATTAGTACTCTTTTCGTATTTGTTTAGTTCTATATAAAAACCCAAAAGATTATCTTTTTCCCAACTCCTTGTTAGGAATTATACCTAGTATACGACTTAAACCATTAGTTCCATGTGGATTCGACTCGGACTTGCTACTATCTACCCATAAAGTAGTTAGTTAGTAGTTTGATTGTAAATTTGTAATTTTGACGTCCTTGTTAAGGTAACGACACTTTTCAAGGCGTGTCAAGAGCACAAGTAAGAACTAGCCGAATAGTACCAGGTTGGACAACTGGACTGAATGTCTCTCCATAGTCGATCCCAGCTTGTTGGGTGTAGCCCTTGGCCACTAAGCGGGCTTTGTACATTTCGATGCTCCCATCAGATCGTTACTTGATATGATAAACCCATTTGCAGCTGATAACATTCATATAAGGGGTTCTTGGAACTAAAGACCAAGTCTCGTTTTTCATAATAGCCAATAAAAATGCACCGTATTGATTTGAAATGAAGCTTTGATCGACCAAAAGGAGTAAGACAGGGGTAACAAAGGCAACCGAAGACTTTTAAGGAAGCATAATCTGGTGATTTGTAATATAGAATTTCATAGGGAGATTGGTGATAAGAGATTGGGGGAAGGGAGACGATTGATGAGATGAACAACTGTAGAGAAAACATAGTTCCAAAAAACGGAGGGCAATTGGCTCATAGCCAATAAGATAAGGCCGGTTTCGACTATGTGTTGATGCTTGTGCTCGGCGATGCCATTTTGCTGCCGAGTAACAGGGCAAGACATCTGATGAAAAATGCCTTTATCTTAGAAGTAATGTTGGAGTTGATTTCTAATAAACTCTCCACCACCATCTAATTGAAAAATGTGCACGTTTAAATCAAATAAATTTTCCACCAAGGAATGAAAAGAAGGAAATATAAGAGCCACATTAGACTTCTTTTTAAAAGGATAGTACCATGTGAACCAACTAAAACTATCTACAAAAATCACATAAAACTTAAACCCTTCATTTGATATAGTTGGAGATGGTCCGCGTACATCACAATGAATGATATGTAAAGGATGGGGAGCCCGCTGGGGCTTGGAAGAGAATGGGAGCTGACTGCTCTTTCCAAGCTTGCAACTGTGACATGGTTTATTAGAACTAGAAGACGATTTAGATAAAGTAGAAGACAACCGCTACATGGTGCCATCAGAGGGGTGTCCCAGCCGAACATGCCAGATTTCGCGAGAGACGGTTGTGTGGCCAATAAATCCAGAGGGCCTGACATGATGAGCGAAGGACGTCTTATTCAGAGGGTAGAGGCCATCTTTAATCGGTCCTTTGTGGAGTAGATGATCCGTCGTCAAACCCTTTATCAGAAAACCCCATGGAGTGAAGGTAAAATAACAATTATGGTCTTTAGTAAACTGGCCAACATAGATGACATTTTTGCAGAGATGTGGGACATGAAGAACATTATTCATCTTAACAATACCAGATGAGAGAGGAAGAGATATTGTACCAAATTGGGAGATCTCTAATCTTGCTCCATTCCCGACCATAACACACTCATTTCCCTTGTAAGGTTGTTTATTCTTAATATAAGCATCATCAGGAGTCATGTGGTTGGTGGCGCCAGTGTTGGGATACCAAGTGGTATCTATTGGATCAGCTTGCATGGCAGCAAAGGATTGAATTGGTGGGTAAGATTCTTCAGAAGTGGCAAAGCAATGATTGGCTTTGTGGTTTGGGAAACCACATTTATAGCAAGTCACAGGAGAGGAGATGGTACGACCACCACGATGGCCACCATGACTTGTTCCTCGTTGAGGAGAGCTGCGACCTCGATAGGACGGGGAGGAGGGGGCACAACTGATGAGTCACTAAATAGTCACAATTAAATCCCTTAAATTACCTTTGTTAGCCCAAGAGTGTTTGTGTTTGATAGTTTGTTAGTTGATTTCAGGGTTAATCATGCTTTGAGAAGAAATGCAGAAAATTCGGGTAAAATGACTAAATAAACTACTTCGTCGACCGTCAGTAATATATTCGCCAGATATTCCACAAAGGTCCAAATATTCTGAAACTTTGGTATATTGTAAAAGACTCAGAGATCTACAACTTTTCTGTTGGACACTTTGCGAGAATCCTGATGGTGTGATAGCAGATTTGAAGAATACATGAAGAGACATAAGCTGGAAAGCTGCACCGTCGAAGCTGAAGAGAATATTCGTCAAATATTATAGATAACTCAGAATATTATGAAATTTTCGGAATCTGACAGAAGACTTCCTAATCTACATCTTTTGTGTTGGACTTATTTTCAGATTCGGGACGGATTGGACCCAGTAGCGACCGGAATAGGCTGCCAAGATCAATTTAGGAAATCCGAGTTACACCAGAGTCCAACTCAACTAAACCCTAGTTTTGGAAGTTCCCCTATATATATGATTATTTAATACGAATTTAGGGGCTCTTCCTTGGCCCTTTTGGCTGAGCCTTCTTGGTCCTTTTTCTTCCTTCTTTTACATAAGTTAGGTTAGATCTTTAGGGGAAGATCTATGGGTAGAGCGTGGCGACAACCTTCATCAACGGATCTCCTTCCTAAACATGAGTAGCTAAACTTTTACCATGGGATTCTTATGATGTAATTAGGGTTTCTATTAGGGATTTCTTGGATCTAGGGCTTGTATACATTATTGATTGGCTTATATGGATTGATTCCTATTTCTTTTATACCTTGGTGTCGATTTCTTGATGGATGTATGGATTGTTCTTGTTTGCACTTGATTTCGGAGCTTGTGATACTAGGGCTTGGATTGGATTCATCCAAATAAGAGGACCATGCTAGTCCCATGGTATCTCGGATGAAATCTTCTTCGCGATTAGGGATTGTATAGTGCTAGTCCCACTATAGTAGTGCTAGTCCCACTACGTTCTATCCCTAATCCTTCATCCATCTTACCTTTGTAGTTTCGGCCATCGAGATGCGAAGTCATCTCGATCGTACACCTAAATCCATATCCATGTTACTATTTGCGATGAAGTCATCCTAATAAGAGGGTTCATTAGCAGTGAACGTAACTAATCATTCGGTCACTGATAATTAGATAATTGTTCTTGCCAACAAGGAATCCTAAACAGAACTTGTTGAGTGATAAGGAGAACTAGCCATTCACTTATCAATTATTAGGAAGCCACTCATCGTGTTTGCATGCCCTGATCTTAGGAAGACTTGGTAGAACCTTAGTTACTGATTAGGAACTCCATGGTATCTTTTATCACATTTATAAATCCTTTAGTATTAGTTTAGTTTCAATTCTGGATACTTTCTCAATTTATTGGTAGGAATACTTAGATTGAGTTTAGTAGTTTAATTATTGTCCTACGCATTCCCTGTGGATTCGACTCGGACTCACTGCTATCTACCCCTAAAGTAGTTAGTTAGTAGTTTGATTATAAATTTGTAATTTTGAGTAGACTTGTTAAGCCACGACACTTTTCAAGTCGTATCAACGACCACGTCCGGGAGGCTGGAAACATCCTCGACCATGTGTCGGAGAAGTATAAAAGGCAGCCGGCAATGATGCAATAGAATTTTGATATTATATGCGAAGTTCATAGTCAAGCAGAAGACCATAGACTTCATCAATGGTGGGACTGTCACTACGACCATTGATGGCAGGGACAATAGGATCATATTCACTCTCAATCTCGCACCTCGACCCGCGAAGGCCCAACCGGGCAGGGTGACGCGAATCGGAACCTAACTAAATACGGAATAATTTTGGCGACGGGTTCCCTCTAATCTACTGGTCTCCCTAAATAATTCATAAGCACCCTTAATTAACAAAAATTAACAACCTCAAAAGATACAATAAGATATTCAAATCCTCAAAAGGGTTTACATTAATATACATCACACTCCCGTAGGAGGCTAACTATAACAAAAGGGTAGACGACGATCACCGCTCCTCAAGCACCGCCAGACGCCGCCGCGCCACCAATCACCTGCCCGGTAGGGGCCACTGAAGAAGATCTAACGCCTGCACTTGCAAAACGCAACCCAAGTAGAAGTGAGCACTAAGCTTAGTAGGGTTTTCAGACTACGACACACAGAAAGGAGGGAACTCAACAGTGTCGCCCCCAAGCTAGGCCTAGGTGTCCTACGGGGTCCCATAACCCCACCAGTGTCTCTAGGTATCCAACCATGGTCACCCTAACGAACTGGGCCCATCCCGAAAACACCTAGTACAACAGGACAAAGACACTGCTGGGCAGGACAAGTCTCTGCCGGGCAGGACAAGTCTCTGCCGGGCAGGCACACCCTCTGCCCAAGAATGAAACAATGACACTGGCTGCACCCTTAGCACCTGGCTCGAGACCGACACTACCTCTAAATCATCGATCAACATTATTCAAGTTATCTAAGCCTATCATCGATATTGACTGAATACTACAATCCAATCTGGATCTTGCTACCCACCACGGTCCTAGAGCTAAATCCGAGCTACCCGAAAGCCACGGATCGGCGATCAACCCATCGCCCACGCCCTATCCTTATGCATCTAATGCACAAACAAAATGCATGCTATGATCATGCGTAGGTAAAGAGTAAGCATGCAACAGTATGATAAAATAACACACAAGTCCAACTGGATCACTGTATCGATATCACCGACCGCTGGCAGCCAATCCGCAGCGGGTTCCGGCATTACGATGGTACCGCGACCGTCAACCGCCGACCCCTGCAACGGGAAGTAACCCCAAAAACTCAGAAGAAAATACAATATAATAAGTTTAGAACATATTATATTATATAAACATCAAATCCCCTAATTAGAGGCTAAGCGACCTCATCGATCCGATGTCCAAATGACGTCGGATTCGAGATCCAACTTAGAGACCCGCAGATAAACATGCTGGAATCAAGATATCCAAAACCGGGAAACATCCGACATCTCAATTACCGGGAAAACACTAATCAAAACCATTAATCTCACTAATTACCTTTAATTACTGCAACGCAGCCCATCCGTAGAAAATTCATAACAAATCATAGAAAACTCAGAAAATTATGAAACTAGTTGGGTTTGAGAGAAGACACAAAGATCTAGAACTCTCATGTTCATCATAAATCAAGATCATGAGCGTACCGATCAGACAACACGCCATAAATCGGCCGTTCTTCAAGAATAGCAGAAACCGGAAATTCCGAGTTTAAACATGCTTAAATCCTACTAAAATCTCAATCAAATCTTATGAAACTTAAAACAGAAATTAAGCTAAGCAAGAGGCACACAACAACACCAAGAACACCTAGATCTACCAGCTAGATTAAGAGAAAACCCCTAAACAAACTCATGTAGGTAGAAACCTACTGGACACGCAAACCTCGGCTGAATCCCCGTTGTACGAGCACCAAACCGGCTTCAAACCAAGCCAAGGATCTTCCTCTCGCTGCCAAAAATCCAACGAGCCCTCAATCACTCAAAAAGATGGCTGGAGGAGGGAGAACGGAGGGGAAGAAGGAGAAGAGAAACAAACCGAAAAAACTGGGGAGGTCTTGGGCTACTTATAGGCTCGAGTCCGATCGATCGGTCCAGGGACCGATCGGTTGGACTGGGCTGGGCTAAGTCGGTTCGCGTCCTTATCCGAACACATCGACAGCGCCGACCACCGACACAGGTCTGATCGGTCGATCCCAGCGACCGATCGCACACGGACCGCCAGTTGCCCTAAAAACAGGCTTCTGCGCGCCCGAGCTTGGATCTTTCGATCCCAAGCCCGCCTAGGGTTCTAGCAAACATATAAATCAAAAATAGGGGCTGTGTGTGCACCACGCGGGTGTGAAAGAAACCGACAAGACGCAATTTACCAAATTACCCCTTGCGGTCCACAACGAGCCACGGACCCGACACAAGTGATCGACCCTGGAGTAGAGGGACAGGTCGTCACACACAACACCACGAGTAAGTCAAAGAACAAAATCATTGTCATCAACGGGTTTGCCAGCACTAGTGAGCGATAAGGCCAATGACTTGGCCGGCTGAAAATAAGTAGCCATAAATTTTGTTCCTTTTGACAAGGACTGGAGCTCTATCTTCATCTGTTGGATACGAGCACGAGTATAAGACCCGTATTGTGAGGACCTGTCCCTCCATTCCTGGGTCGACCGCCTGGGTCGGACCCGTGGCTCGTTGTGAACCGCAAGGGCAATTTGGTAAATTGCGCCTTGTTGGTTTGTTTCACACCCGCGTGTGCACACACTGACCTTGTTTGTGTTAGTGATTGATTAGAATGGTTATGTGAGGACCCGTACCTCTAACCTGGTCCGACCGAGTTAGGTCGGGGGTCTGGGTTTGTGGTTTGGCTCGGTTGGCCTTGGGATGCGATCGGTTGATCGCATCGCTGTTTTTGACCCCAGTGGCATTTTGGTAAATATGCTCCCTGGTGGTCAGTTTCACACTCGCATTGCACACATGGCCTTTGATTGATGTATGTGTTTGATTATAACCTTTAAGGTGCGTCCGATCGGAAGATCGAAGCTCGATCGGGAGAAATCGAATCGGACGGCTGTGATGGATTCCAGCTTTCTATTTAAGCCTTCCTTCTTTCTCTTTCTTTTCTTTTTCTTCTCCTGCGTTCTCTCTTCTCCCTCTCTCCTTCGGTTGGGTGCTAGGGCTTCGGAGGGTTGATCTTCGCGGAGCGGATCTTGGCGATTGGACGTGGAGGATGCGTGGAGGAGCTGCCCTATCTCTTCAAGTAGGTGTTTCTACCTCAATCTTTGGATCGGGTTCTCCTAGGATAGGTTTAATGCCCTTTCGCTGTAGGAGTACTTGTTAGAATGCTATGCAACTCTTTGTGCATGTAATGTGAATGGTTTGAAGTAATCCTACCTCGCGATTTCCGCATTTTATCGGCTGAATCTTGTATTGTCGCCGTTTATCGGTTTTCGACCGTTTTGACCTAAATTGGAGATTTATCCGTCAAAAATGTGATTTCTTCGCACCATTGGTTTCCCCATCATCTTTTATGCATGCTTGCAAAGTTTCATCAAATTCCAACTTGAATTGATCCTTAAAATCCAAGAAATTGGATTTCCGGCACTGTTCTGAGGAACTGTGCCTGAGGCTCGACGGTCGATCGGTGCATCGACCGTCAAGCGTTGATACGCTCCTTCGGGGCTCGACGGTCGATCGGTGCATCGACCGTCAAGTATCGTTTTACTCTCTCTGGGCCTGACAATCGACCGTCGCATCGACCATCGGGCTCTGTCGGGATTTTGGCTTCCCACGGTCGATGGACCGATCGACCGTGGGCTTCCTCCCTTTTTCATCCCGCCTCATGGTCGACCGTCGCATCGTCCATGAGGCTCTGTCTCGTTTTGGGCTCCCCACGGTCGATGGGCCGATCGACCGTCGCCCAGGTGGTTTTCCTCGTTTTGGCGTCACGGTCGATCGCCGGATCGACCGTGACATCGTCCGTGGGCTCACGGTCGATCTCCGGATCGACCGTGACATCGTCCGTGACCCCTTGGACTTTTTTTTCTGGCTTTTCTTGAATGGATTTGATTTGTATTTAGTATCTAAACATATTGGGGAGCATGTTTGTGAATTTTGTGGAGTTTTCAAAGGATTTCTATCGAGTTTGAGGATCGATTCGAGTATTTTCCTTTTTGGACGACTCTATAGTTTTGATCGCATTTAATACATGTTTGATTGTAGTTAACTGCTTATTTGATTGCCTAACCATTAGCTAGCTATGAGTGCTAGTTAATGTGGAACTGTGGAACCTTAGCCTGATGCTGGCGAGTGCCGAGGGCTATTGTATAAATGTGGCCAGTTACCTGCGAGGTAACTGTGGAACCTTAGTCTGTCATGTGCAAGAGAGCACTGAAGACTATTGTGTATCTGTATTCATAGCTTTGCTTAGATGTCTGTTTGGTTAGCATAGATTATTCATATATGAGACCCTTGCTATGCTTACCCTTTGGCTAGCTGTAAGCTATGCCTGGTCCTGTATGATTATTGACATTTTGTTGCATGCTTATATCTTGTTATCTGTACCTGAGCATTGCATGCATCTTGATTGCATTAGAGGCATTTGAGGTTAGGCGGGCGATGGTTTGGGTCGCCGATCCGAGGCTCTCGGGTAGCTCGAATCTAGCCTTAGGGCCGTGGCTGGGTAGTCAGGATTAGGGTGTGATTGTTTGATCTGAATCTCTTGTTATTGAGGATGCACGCTAGTTGACTCTGATCTTTGTTTGAGGTTTAGAGGTCGTGTTGGTCTCCCAAGGCCAAGTGCTAAGGATGGTTGCCGGTGCCCCTGACATGGTCCCCAGGCAGTGGCTTCCTGCTGGGTAAGGGCGATCCTACTGGTTCTGGTTCTCTGTTTCCTCCCAGCGTGTTTGGAGAATGTGTCCCAGCGTGGTCGGTTGAGAAGAGTAGGATCCTTGGGGTAGTCGGCAGGGGTTGTAGAACCCCGTGGCATTCCTTAAACTTGTGCGGGGAGACAACACTGTTGTTGTTTTCCTCCTTTCAGTGTGCCATAGAGTAGAACCCTACTGAGCTTATCGCTCACTCCTACCTGGGCTGCGTTGGTAGGTGCAGGCGCCAGTTCTTCTTCAGTAGAGCCGACGGATCAACTTTGGTGGCGCGACTACATCCAGAGGTATTTGAGGTTGCTGGAGGATAATTTGTTGTACTTGTGATAGTTTGTATATTATAAACATTTCGAGGACTTTTGGGATTAATGTATAATATCTTTCCTTTGAGAATTTTGTATCAAAACTTGTATCAGTACAACATGATAAATATATGAATTGAATTCCTGTTTCACCTCTGGAATATAATTTGTTTAAGTTTATCTATAATTCCGCTTTGTATCGCGCCACTTGGAGATGAATAGTGTAGGTTTCCCCTCACGCCTCGGCTCGGATGGGTTTTCTGGATCGAGGTGTGACAGGTTAGATGGACCCGGGATCGGAAGATCCCAGCTCGGGCGCGCTGAATCTTGCTTTTGGGCAGCTTACGTGTCACGCCCCGCCCCGCCCCGGGATATACCCACCCCGACCACGGGACGCGAGGAAAACCTGTTCTACACTAACACAACATAATCAACCTGCTAATTGTCACAATCTAAACCATAATAAAGTCACTACATTATTCCAAACTTTCAGGATCAATCACATAATTTATTACAACTTCTGGTTTCAATAACATGAATCAATCTAATCCAAATACCGACTTCAATTGTTTAATTACAAATTTCTGAATCTGAAAGCATGAATCCAATCATTAATCAAATCTCAAAATCCCAATGTCGCTACAACTCTCAAATGAATGAAATGAAATAAATTAATTAAATTCTATGTCGAATCCTCCCACGATCTCAAACTCGGGCGTCGTCACCTGAAGAACCTGCAAAAGTAGGGGTGAGCAAAAAGCCCAGTAGGAGACTAACTAACGACATACAAGAAACTAACTAATAACCAACATAAATATGCAATGCAATCTAGCACCTAAGTCTTAGCTCAAGTGAAGTCACAACCTAAGCCCAAGCTCGCAATCGACCCATCGCTCTCCACCACGGTCCGGGACACGCCCTGCCAACCGTGGGCACAGCTCGCTCTCCACCACAGTCCGGGACACGCCCTGCCAACTGTGGGCACAGCTAGACTGGCGTCGACCAGCAGACATTAGGCTACCTCCCAATAGCCACTAAGACTAAGGTTCCAGAGGATCAACCAGTCCTCTATCAATAACAATTTTAATTTAATAATCATTCTCTCAAAACCCCGATCGATCACGGGGACCACGTCCACCCGTAGCCTCGATCGCGAGTTCCTAGACCTGACCCGGCCTAGACATGCAATGCGGCCCTCGTACATGATTTAATTTGAACATCACCAGACCGTAGTACACATGTCCAACACAACCATACTGTACCAGCATTTAAGTATAACTCCTAAGCATCACAGGATTGTATCTAATCACAGATCATCCAAACATGAAAGTAATTCACATACATACAAATAAGCACTTCCACATCACATTAATCTGCACAACCACCATTAGCCATAGCTAACACATCACAGACAACCATAATCTTCCACGAGAATGGATCAACAACAATTCTACAATTCAAGCAAAATAACAGAACACTTAAACAAAATAACTATAATGTAATCAGCATAGAATTACCAGTCTGAGCATCACCTGAGATATTTATCTACACATCGTCCATGATTTATGGTAGTTATCAAAGTTAGTTTCATGCATGTATTTAGATAGTCCACCTACCTCAACAATAGAGAAAAGCAAGCTAATGCACGTCCAAAAATCCAAGGACCTCAAGTATTCCCAAATCTTCACATATCTGTTTCACAAAGACCCAAAAACAATGAACACAGATCTTATTCAGAGCCCTCCTACTGCAGCTCTAAATAGAACAACAAACCAAGAGAAGCATGAGAAAACAGAGAACCCACGTATATTTGCTTTATATCCAGAAAACACCTTTAAGTCACTAGAAGACAATACCAACTCCTTACAAGGAAAACATAATATAATAGACTAACACCCATTCCAATTAAAATATGAGTATGCAGTACTCATCTTCCTTGCTAAAACCGTCAAGCCCTTCACAGGAACTACACTCCATGCTATGTCTTCCAAACTTTAAAACCAAACCCAAACAGAGGGAATCAAGGAAAACAAGCTCTCAAAGATCACAAATAACCCTGTCATATGACTAACATTACATCCAAACTCATATATTACCCTCTAAATCTAGACACTAAATAATAAAGATCATCAAAGAAGGCAACCCCAAAACCCACCGATTGCCAACAAAGGAAACCCAAATAAGACAAGGCTCAAGTATTAATTTCTTAATAACCCAGCAACCCAAAACAAAGCCCACGAAATAGGAACTCAAAATCGACAGCGAGAAATCAAACTCAAAGCAGTGATCAAAGGTCTAGATACAATTAGAACAAAACAAATCACCGGTCACTAGAAATACTATCAGCTCTACTAAAAATCAAACAATAGTCAAAGGAAATCCAACAGAGATGATAGCATAGCTCATTCTAATACTTGAAACCCAAAACCCAACAACTAAAACGAAATCCATCGGTTCCTATCGGACGGAACTGGCCATGATCAAGAGAAGAAACTAGAACAAGGAAGTGAGGAGAGAAGGTTGCCAACCTCCAGCCGGTGAAGATCCTCCTTGCCGGCGACGACGATCACGGCGGCCGCGGTCCCAAGCGTCGAGCGTCGCCTCTCTCTCGCGAACGGCGGCGGAAGAAAACAACGAAAGAGATTTGGGTTTTAGATTACTCATCTATAGGTATTAGGTTTAGGTTTTATTAATGAGGATCTTGCTAAAAACCCCCTACAAGGAGTGGTATTTGCATATAGGTCCCCGGTTTGAATATGGGTCCTCACATTACGGCCTTTGAGCGATCGATCGGACTCGTGAGCGAGTCGGTGGGTTTTTGACCCGTTCGGATCGATCCAAAGATTTTGGATCGATCCAGCCTGTCTTGGATCGATCCAGGTACTGTTGCAGGGCAGTTGAGCTTGCAGCAGAGCAGTTGAGCGGCGAGGACGGCCGTGTGCCGTCGCTCTCCGTTGTCAGAGGAGAGGACCTCTCCTTCACCTTCCCCCTCACTTTTCTTCCTCTTCTCTTTCCCCTCCTTCTTCTTTCCTTCTTCTTCTTCCCGCGGGCTCTGTTTCCCCTATTCTGGTAGCCTCTTCTTCTCCTCTTTTCTCCCTCCTCCGGCCACCGTTTTGGGAGCTTGAAGGCTCGTTGGATCTGTGGCGGCGTGAGGAAGATCTCTGGCATGGTTTGGAGCTGGGTTGGTGACTGTTTAGCGGGGAATCAACCGAGGAGTGCGTTTCCGGTAGGTGTTCTACCTACGAGAGTGGTTTAGGGGTGTTCTCTTAGTATAGCCGTTAGATCTTGCTGTAATTGTGTTGTTGGATGCATGTTGCTTAGTATAATCTTTGGTTTAAGTTTTATGAACTTTGGTTAAGATTTCAGTAGGATTTATACATGTTATATCTCGGATTTTCCGGTTTCTACTGTTCTTGAAGAACAGCCGGTTTGCGGCCCGTTTTCCGATTGATACATGTATTATCTTGGGTTGTGTTGAGAATAAGAGTTGTAGATCTCTGTGTTATCTTTCCATTCCAGCTTATTTCGTATTTTTCTGACTTTTCTACGAATTGTGGTGAATTTTCTCGTGGCCTGCGACGAGACTGATCTGAAGCTGGTATGAAGCTGAAGCTGTTTGGATCGATCCACAATGTTCCGGATCGATCCAATACCTTCTGGATCGATCCAAATGTTCCGGATCGATCCCAAGGCTGTTTGATGAGGTTTTGTGGACTATTTTTAGTGGTTTTGATTAGTGTTTTTCCCGGTAATCGAACCGTTGGATGTTTCTCGATTTTGGATATGTTGATCCCAGCATGTAGATCTACATGAGTCTAAGTTGGATCTTGAATCCAATGTCGTTTGGACATCGGATCGACGGGGTCAACTAGCTGCTATGTAAAGAATGTTTTGGTGTTTTGAATATAATATTATAAGCTCGGATTATAATATTATATTTTTACTGTTCATCGAAGTTTTCGGGGTTGCTTCCCGTTGCACGAGTCCGCGGTTGACGGTCGTGGTACCGTCGTAATGCCGGGACCCGCTACGGATTGGCTGGCAGCGGTTGGTAGTATTGTTGCAGCGATCCGGTTGGACTTATATGCTGCCTTATCATACTGATGCATGCCTATTTCTCTTGTTTGTGTATGTTCATAGCATGCATTCTCTGTTGTGCATTAGTTGCATAAGGTTAGGGCGTAGGTGATTTGTGGATCGCCGTCCTGAGGCTGGAAGCTCGGATTTAGCCCTAGGACCGGGGTTGGGTAGTTAGGACTCGGTTCGAATTGTGGTGTCCAGTCAAACTTGATGATAGGCTTAGATGACTGGTACACATGTTGCTTGATGATTATAGAGGTCGTGTCGGCCTTGAGTCAGATGCTGAGGTGTAGCCGGTGTCCTACTGTGCTGACCTTGGGGTAGAGGAGTTGTCTACTCAGCGGTGCCTTTTTCTCGCCTGCAGTGTCGCTCCCTGCAGTTGTGCATCGCCAGTGTTGTTCCTGCTACTGAGTGCTGCCCTTGGGCCTCAGGGACACGCGGTGGGGTTATGGGACCCCTGTATACACCCAGGTCTTACTCGAGGGCGACACTCTTGCGTTCCCCTTCCTTCTGTGTGACGTAGTGTAGAACCCTACTGAGCTTTATGCTCACTCCTACCCGGGCTGCGTTTTGCAGGTGCTGGCGCCAGCTCTTCTTCAGTAGCCCCTACCGAGCAGGTGTTTGGTGGCGCGGCGGCATCTAGTGGGGTCTGAGGATCGGTGATTATCATTCTACACTTTTGTTATAGTTAGTCTCCTACGGGAGTATGATGTATAAACTGTTGTAAACCCCTTTGAGGTTTTTGAATATTATATTATATGTGTTGAGGTTTTAAATTTGTTGTAATATTCAGGGGTGCTTATGAATTGTTTAGTGAAATCAGTCAGTTGGGGGGGAACCCCTCGCCATTATTTTCGCATTTAGTTAGGTTCCGGTTCGCGTCGCCCAGCCCGGTCGGGCTTTCGCGGGTCGGGGCGCGACACGTATACCTTCTCAAGCGTGATCCATACATCACGACTTGTCTCCTGATCAATGACTTTGGAGAGCACATCATCAGATAATGAAGAGTTAAGCCAGCCCAAGACTAACTGATCTAAGCATTCCCACTTGGCTATTGCCGCTGAATCAGATAGAGGCTTGGGCAAAGTACCTATAACAAAACCAAGAACACCATTGCTTCGAAGAACTGGGAGAACTTGGGTCTTCCACAATAAATAATTACTAGTGGAGAGCTTATGGATATGTCCTGCTGGATGGCTTTGACAAGGTGAAAATCCACATGAGTATCATTAGTAGTAGTGTTGGCAGTGAAAGAGGATGAATCAGAAGTCGTAGATGCCATGAAAAAGTGAATGATGATCGCTACTTTCCTAGGCTTTTGATACCATATTGAAATATAAAAACTGGAAGAAGATGAAGAAACTTCCCTCTATGGTTTCTTCCACCGGAAGGTATTGTATTAATAGAGAAGAGAAGTTACATCATCTCCTAATCAGAGGAGATTAGTTAGGAATGAAATAAATACATGATTTGGTGTGTTGCCTAATATAAAATAATCATATCTTTAACAGTCTCCCTCATCATAAAGCATATAACTAAATCGCATTTTTCAAGTCCCCCGATCCAAGACCTCTTGATGATAGCATATCCTTAAATAATCGACATATGCATACATATCAAAATCATCATGAAATAACCATCAAATGCAACAAAACTTCCTACATGCATTCATGATAATGATCTTTAATCAAAGGCTCCATAAAACATGTTCTTATGATATGAGATGCTTCTTAATAAAACAAGGTAGGAAAGATGCTTTCAAGAATCCCATTACTCACCTAAATCTTTTTAGCCTTTGACATCTACTTAAAACAATCTTTTTCTCTTTTCCTTTCTTCCCATTTTCAGCTTTCTCATCCTCTTCTCTTCATTTCTCTTTTCTCTATTTTCTGATATGCCCTCAATCCCTTCATTATATAACATGGTTTATGTTTGGGCTTTTAGCTTGATTTAGATCGTGATAAATTTTGTTTGATCTAATGAAATGTGTACGCGGTCTTTATATATAGGTGATTTTTTAGATACATATAGCATTATTTTATTTCTCAGAGATTGCTTTGCCAAATTTATGCTTAAATTGATGGTTTTATTTGTAACTCTATATGAAGAAAGTTGGATTTATCATCTAGAGATACAAATTACTGACTAATGCCCCTATTTATCCTCGGTTATCAAAATTTGAAGTGTTTGGCAACCAACACAAAGAATCACCATTAAGGCATGATCATTATTACTAATGTTATCCTATCTATAGCACATAAAAACAAAATTATTACTAATGCTATCTTTAGATTTCTAATTCAGATTTAAAAGGAAACGAAAAAGTTACGTAAGAAAGAAAGTGAACACTCTAGTAAAGATATCTAATCAACCTTTTTTCTTTTTTTTTTGGTTTTTGCTATAATGAGATTCCATATTCTTTTGCTTATGAAGTTATGAACACTAACTTTTCTAAAGGTTCAAACAAAAGGCAGCATGCATGATTTGATGGCATTACCAAAGATACAAGCAGCAAAAATTTACATCAGTTTTATGTATAGACTAAATTTTCATTTAGTACCCTGTAGTTTGATGCATATTTTTAAGTGGTCCTTATATTTCAAAAAGTTGCAATACAGACCCTCAAATTTAATAATCGCTCTTATGTGATCCTTCCGTCCACTCGCCGTCGAGTTTTTAACGGCAAAACGGGCCACGTCAGGTTTCTCATTTATTTTAACATTTTTTAATTTAATGTTTAACTTATTTTAACATTTTTTCAATTTTTTAACTTATAAAATATGTTACGTCAACTGCATCTCTCTCTCTCCACCTCCTCGCCGGCAAGCTCAACCCGTCCCTGTCTCCGGCCGTCTTCGTCGATCGCAAGCTCGACGATCGGGCTGCCGAGGTCGTCGAGGTCCTAGACTCGCGATCGAGCCGCCGTCAAGGATCCGATTGGGTGTGGGGAGGGGGTTTGGGAAGAAGGAGAGGAGGTGAAGAGAGAGAGATGCGGCGGAGCAGCGGAGGCGGAGACGAGCTTTGAACATGAGTGTCTCGCGGACGGTGAGCAGGAGGGAGGGTGTCCTTCTGCTCGACGTAGCCGGAGATCTTCTTGAACGCCGCCCGGTCGACGAGCTTGCGATCGACGAAGACGGCCAGAGACAGGGACTGGGGTTGAGCTTGCCGGCGAGGATCTCCAGGAGAGTCGATTTGCCGTCGAGGTTGTCGAGGTCACTGAACTCGCCGTCGAGGCTCCGATCAGGGGTGGGGTTAGAAATAGGGGAGGGGGAGGGGGCGGTCGATGACCCCGCTGTCGAGTGTGGGGAGGGCGTTGGGGAAGGAGAGGAGGGGAGAGAGAGATGCGGAGGTGTGTCTGTCTCGCGGACGGTGAGCAGGGGGTTGGGGAAGAAGGAGAGGAGGTGGGGAGAGAGATCCGGCGGAGCAGGCGGAGGCGAGCACTGAACATGAGCGTCTGTCTCGCGGACGGTGAGCAGGGGGGTGGGGATCCGATCGGGTGTGGGGAGGGGGTTGGGGAAGAAGGAGATGAGGTGGGGAGAGAGAGATGCGGTGGAGCCGCCGTCGAGGTCGTCGAGGTCCTAGAGATTGGACGACGAGATCGGGACTCCGGGCCCAAAGCGGCGTCGACGGCTCCCTCTCCCCGTCCATCCCTCCCTCTCTAGCTTTCCCTCTCTAGGTCTCTCTCTCTAAAAACCCTTTCTTATTTTGAGAGAAGAGAGAAGAGTAGCGCCTTTGCCGTCGTCGTCGCCGTCGGGGCTGGGCATCGACGGCGCCGTCGCCGTCGCCGTCGGGGCTGGGCATCGACGGCGAGCTGGTCGGAAGAGAGAAAGGGAGAAGAGAGAGAGAAGAGGGAGAAAACGAATAAAAATGTTAAAAATGTTAAAAATGCTGACCTATATAATAAAATATGTTAAAAATAGACCACGTGGATAAAAATAGGCCACGTGTGCTAGTTTGTCGTTAGCTCGTTGACGGCGTTCGACGAAAGCTGACGTGGAGGACTACATAAGTGAGCTAATGAAAGTTGAGGGTCTGTATTGCAACTTTTTGAAATATAAGGACCACATAAAAATATCAGTCAAACTACATGGTACTAATTGAAAATTTAGCCATAGATATTAATTAACGTCCTTGAGATGTTTAAAGTATATATAGCTTATTGATCGAGTTGATCTAAGATGTACTAAAGGTATATGGCTGTCCATGCCTAGAAAACAGGTATACCATAACCCACATGCATCAAAATGTGTCTGTCTGCCCTGCAAACAATCATTTCATTGTGCTTTTATTTTTGCTATTACAACATTGGTGTGTTCCTCTTTTGCAAATTCACTGTTTGCTTCAGTTTTTACCCATGCCTCCACACAACAGATGAAATGCTTGAATGCATTTGGGTGCTTGATGGAAATCATGAATGAATAGCTTCCAATGATCACTATTCAAATTCTAGGCTACAGCTTTTCACATAAAATAGATTTAGAAAGAAAAAAATATACCATAACATTTGCTTAGTACATTCTGCTATCCATGTTATTCTATTTTATATCTTTTCAATCAGTCCAATGCTTTTGTTTATCTCTCAATTGATGTTCTATTGTATTGTTTAAAGAAAAAATGCTAAATGAAAAACAAATTGATTGCTTTTCAATCAATCCAGTGGCTTAGCTTTCTTAGCTCCTTTTTTTTCTCT